>UZAN01041295.1:10017-26016 GCA_900618425.1 Echinostoma caproni | reverse complement strand
TTCTCTGCTCACCAGTGAGTTTGGTTTGTTGAAAGTTTTCAATGCATTTCTGTTGGTGAACTGCAATTGATCACAGACTGCGATGAGACATGAAAAGGTGTGTTAGTTATGCGAAGGTAGTAAACATATATAAATATATATGTATATGCATGTATGTATATATGTATGTATGTATGTATGTATGTATGTATGTATGTATGTATGTATGTATGTATGTATGTCAGATGTATGTATGTATGTATGTATGTATGTATGTATGTATGTATGTATGTATGTATGTATACGTACAACTAAAATATTTAAGTAAATGATTGAACGCAACTATTTGGGTATATCTGTTGGAAAATGTGAAGCAAAAACTGACGAGTTTTCAGAACAGAATTTGATTCAGACAGGCACTCACGCTCGCTCGTCACTGTACAATATGAATAACTCTGCGTTCATCACCATTATACCCAGTCTATCTGTCTAACTGTGTTTGACTGCATCAGTTTAGGTGGACATTTGAGAAGTTGCATTTTGCATCGAAAGCACTTTGCTGCGGGAGAGATAATCATGTACGGATGGTATCGATTAAAATCTTCAAAGGTCTGATCAGCGAATATTCTTTGGTCATATTCCATTCCATTGCGAGATCATAGCAAGGGAGATATCTCTTACGCTCTGATACAAAGAAGGACCACAAATGGCCGATCGTGATTGGTTTCTGATAGAACCACGAGTTGCCCGACTAGCGTTAATTAAAGATATGGAACCCAGAGGTCATAAACGTCTATTGTGCTGCGTAAAACACCAATATAAACAAACCAATTTGGAAGGATTCACACAAAACTAGAAAAACTTCTGATGACAATATGTTTTTAAATTGGGATCTACAATTAAAAGAACCATTATTTTCACTCCCGATCCGCATCCCTTACTCTTAGGACAAGAACTTACTCCTTGAGAACTTGGGCAATCGTAGGGACATAGTCTCTTCTACTACTTCTCTGTTTATGAACAGTTAGCTGTCATTGACTTATGAACGTCCCACTGATTACTTTGATGTTTGCCACGACAAATGTTGCCCTGTTGAAACCATTCATACAGGTACTGATCAAACTCGTGCAATAGGACACACAATTCGGAAACACATTTAAGGTTTCATTATCAAATGTGTATACAGATAGCTATGACTAAAGAATATATATTCCGAATGTTATGTTGTCCTGTAATGTTCTTTATTCTCTCTTGTTGGCTTTTAAATATACGCTACGTTGAGTGTTACGCTAAAATTTGTATTAATTCGATGTTACAGCTCATAATTCAAAATATTGTTTGCAAAGCGCTACGAAGATTCATTCTCATAAATGATTTCTATTTCATGAGGGTGTTTATTCGGGTCCATGCGCATATACTAAGTAGCTTATCTTTTGTCATAAGCCAATCAATGAAAATTCTTTAGTTTAAGGAGATTGATCAAATGTGTGGCTAAATACCAGTTACGAAACATCCTTCATATTGAAGGAACTGAAAACGTGATTTGGGAAGCTAAAACTAGCGTCCAAACCGAAAGGTTTTCCCTCTCTGCCTTAAGGTGCTCTGTCGTGCTTATATGACCGATAGATGAAAAATTGCAAAAGAATGATCTGCTTTGTTTGGAGCTATATTTAGACAACTGAACGGAATGTACGTTGAGACTGTTTTGGATAATAAAACTAACGTCGAATGTGATCTACTTTTCGAAAATTCTTGGCTTCAGCATCAGCTTTTGTCTCATGGTTAAGGTACTCAGTCATCAATTCACCTCTGAAAGTGACTTAGACTACTTCCTCCCCACCCTCGTTTCCCCGCTTGCACTTCCCCACTGATGATGCAATTAACTGTTTCTCCAACCGAGGTTCTTCAAGGATTACTTGGTTCAAAGGCAAACAGAGCTCATGCTCCTGATCGATTAGCATCCCATTTGTTAAAAGTGTGCATCAAACAGCTTTCAACACCTGCTTTTGAATTGTTCAGTAAGTGTTTGTCATCCGGAATAACCCCCAGTTAATGGACGTCAGCCCGGTTCTGACCAATCCCGAAGAAAGAATAGTCAAAGTACCATCGAAAGGCCTTCTCAACCTTGACACTGGGAGAAATGGAAAATGTTTCACTGTGCCGCATAATACTCTATGTAAGTCTTATGATCCAAGATCAGTTTGCATACCAGTGCTGTCTGTCTACTTTGGATGCTGTCGCAGATATTGTTCAACTTATTACTCCCCTCTTAGACTAGTCTTTTCTTGATTACGTCAAGGCCTTTGGTTCTTTCAACCAAAGGGTGCTTAATGGACGCTTTTTAGTGCTTTTAAAAACTGATTTTGTTGTTTTATCCGACTACTTATCCGGTAGGACACAGTTTAATTCATTCAATGACGACCGTTGTTTCTGAACATCAATTTCGATGTGTTTCAGGTTGCCATCCTGTCTCCTTTCTTTTTCTATGTACACACAGAACCACTCCATTTATCACAAGTTTATTGCTTGTGAGCATGTTGATGATAGTGTAACTGGTTGCTCATCCCCAAGTTCAGATAGGTTTCACCTTCTCCAGGACAGTGTCAATGAATTTCATGACTGGTACCTACGCTGATCTCCTATCCGTAGCATCAATAACTGTACTCGTGTTCCATTTAGTCCCAAAACAGGCTCCCGTTGAGGAAGCGATCTCCATGATCTTATAGCCAATAATCAAAGCATCCCCAAATCGGATTTTATCAATTACCTCTAGGTTACCTCCTTCCATAACCTGTCCTGGTCTGCTCTTAGCCATTAGCTTTCTCCAAAAGCTCGAAGATTGTTCTTGTATGCTTAATGGCTCAAGAGACTGGCCGTTCCACATAATCTTGATTATAACTGCGTAATTGCGTACAACCTTCCAAACGGGTTATAGTGCTCCCCTATATTCAAAAGAAAAGGATTTCACCTCGTTTTCTAGATCCCCAAACATTTGTCTCCTTACAGTAAAATGGATAGGGTTGTTTTGGAAAGATTTTATTCTCAAACATTTAAAAATTTTCCAAAATCTCAACTCTTTTATATGCACATTTCCACATTCAGAAGCAGCGCAACTGCATAACTTGTTCGCCTGTTGGATAATCGTAAGACAATTGTCACCCAACTCGGGGAAAGATTTTTGCATAATTTTTCCTTTAGTATCGCATCGAATTCATTTTCCGTCATTGTTTGTCCCCTTTTTTATATATTCATTGCATGAGTTCATAAATTGTTGAAAAGTTACATTTTAGTGACTTTTTCGTGAAGTTGTCACAAATTTTTAGTCGAACAAATACCGAGACTATCCAATAGTGGATGCCTGGAAACATCAATTATCAATTTGGTATATATAATTCCCAGGCTGATTGGTCTGAGTTGTAGTTCCAGTTCTATATAACTTACGTTTTATGGAATAAACACTAATCCTGGCACAAACGCCAAAAAGTGAACCAAAGTGTATTCGTCAAATCAACGTGACGAGTGAGTCCTGAGAAGATCCCACAAAGATCGGACAATATCAGTCCTTTTGAAATGCACTGTCACTATCGGTAAGCTCTCCATTCTCCGACAGCCGTGTGTAGGTAGACTACACCGGTACAAAGTCTCCGAATGGTCGATGCGCTCTACCGAGTGCTCTAAAGAACGCGTTTCTTACTGCAGTGACCACCAATCTGACCATTTGCACGGTTTCCGGACCTGAACGGCAACACTTTGCCAGAAGCGATTATCACAATATAAGTTCACGGTAAAATCCATATCTGTCTTGAAATGAGGCATTTAACTGTTAGGGGTAAACTTTCAGTTGCACAGGTTAGTAAGCTCACACGAATCAGAAAGGAAGAAGGGACATGGAAATAGGAGAATAATGAGTTAAGTGGCTTTGCGAATTCCGGTCACATGATTCTAGTTGCTACTTTCGCAATTGCGCATTGTCCTCCACAGCCGGACAATCAGCGGTACAACGGAATAAAGGCTAACCAAAATAAAAGCTGTCTATACGTTTGTGTGTGTATGTGTACGTATAGATGTTCAGGTAAGAGAAAAACTCCAGTAGGCTTTTATCCACACATTCAGAAGACATGCGGGACGATGAGGTCCAAGATTTCTACGAGTGCGTCAATAGAGCAGCACCAAATTCAAAGCAAAATAAACTGGGACCGAAAACGTTAGGAATTCACTCAAGTGGAAGAATAAACGGGGTCTAAACCAGCTTCAACACAAAATGCGATCAACCTAATATCAGTGTACTTAACTTCATTTATGATTTATATTGGAATCTAATGTGTGGTTGAGAATAATTTAATAGCTGTTTGATCAGCGCACTGAAGTTCAGATTCATGCTAGATTGCTCGACATTTCTTGTTGAGCTATCCTCGTACCGAACTATTCTACTTCGAGATGTCTAATGTTACAAGAGTTGACAGATTTTATGGCCCTATTTCACTAATTGCAACCCGTATCATCAGCCATACATCACAAACCGAAACTAGTAAATATACGATCTTCCGATGCTTGATCGTTGGTGGTGCGGATGGATTTGCACTTAATGAGAAATTCGCAAGTACGAGGAAATTAACCCTAGCGGGAAATGCTTCGCCGAATATCGTCATATATGAAGGGGGAATGTTAAAATACAATCGTTTCGTCATCTCATGGTATAGACGCGTGAAAACTGTTGAACACAAGGAAATAAAGTCCAGATTTAATGCAAAAAGCTTCTATATAAAAATTCTCTGTAAATTAAAGTCTATGTGAATTAAAAAATTACACAGAGGAAACATCATTTTTGAAGTCATTGACGTGGTATTACAATAAACCTATTGTAAAGCTGTTGTGGAATAGTGGAGAGAAACCAATGCTGATTATTCAAAACAAGTCACTTGTGTATGTTTAAACACAGTAAATATCTAGACACATGCCTAACGATTAACTCTCGCAATATTTATTTATCTAACAAATATATTTCAACTACCTACCGGACGGATATCTACCGTAGTTTCCATACACTGAACTCGTTTAGGTGAACCTGGCAATAGCACAATTGGAGGTTTTTTTTCTCCGAAGTGTTCTGTTAATTGGACCTGAGTCAACTGCTGATTGTTTCTATCGACCTAACTGTCATGTTTGTCAGGTTAAGTTATCTGAGCTATTTTCTCGTGCTCATGTGTCGAGCTAAACTTGTTAATATCATGGAGTGAAAATGGGTTCCCGTTCCCGTCACGCAGACGTTTTATTCGGGCGGCATGCCAAATTACGGGACTAACCAAAATAAATGAGACTGCTGCTGATTGAACAACAATCGGGCTGTCTTCCGTTAATTAGGGTAGCGCAAGTAACGGTCCAATACCATGTTCATAATAAGAAAATTCATGCGTTTTCAGTTTTGGAATGATCCTTAGGACGATGTCGTGTCAACAAAGTAGTGTTCAATTACATTCTCAAGTTTGGAAAGAAGCCGAAGAATTGGATGAATATTGGTCATGAATGATCAATAGCGTGTGTCAATGTGTTGTTATTTGTCATGGCATATTGCCTTTTGAAACGAGTTGAAACAAGTAAATACATCTGTCCTCGTTTTCTGGTGTTTTAACTAAATCTCTGCGTTGCTTGAAACTCCTGAAAATTTTAAATCGTATGAGTCGGGAATATACCCATTAGGAGATGAGAAAACACGTTCGAGGCAAACAAATGTTGACAACGATTGGCGAGTACCAATTACACTAGGACTAGACAACTTATCTCTGTGATTTGTGAAGGTTGGTAGACGATGCAACGAAAGCAGCTCTTTATTTCCAAGAGGTTTGTTCCTATCTTTTCATTAGATCAGTGGCTTTTTATTGGGTGATATGTTTGCCATCCATTTAGTTTCCTTTCTAACCATCCTGAAATCGATGAGTCAGTTAATCGTAACAGTTTGTTTAATTATTACAAAATGCAAAACGGTTTTCAAGATAAAGTTTATTGGAGCTTTTTGTGATTGTGCTACCTCATTTAATAATTTTCCCATATACCATTACTATTCGACCGAAAACAAAAAATACTGCTATCTACTCCTAAACCCTCCTCAAAAGGGCCGTACCTATTTGATCACGTTAGTTTCTACGATTCATAACCTATTGTTGAAAGAACTCAAAACAAGTGAAATGTATGTACTTCAATGGTTTTCCTCTAATTAGTGCAACAGTAGATCCCAACCATTTGCAGTCTCTTTAAGTAAAAAGTAGGGTCAGTTCAAGAAATCATCTATTCTGCCTGATGAGGTGAGCTTTCGGCATGGAGGATGAACAGTGGAAAAAAGATATTCAGGCACTCTAACCAATAAAGGATCACGCGGACAATGAAAAAGTTACAAAGTAAATAGTGAGGGGTACTTTACTTTCTGCTGCTCCTGTTACATAGGAAAAAATTGTGGAAAGTATCAGAGTTTATTAGCTTTTCTGTATTGTTAAAAAAAACTAGACACTGAAATGTTTGCTTTCTGTGATCGATTCTTTATCCAAAGGTTTAAGGTTTGAGTTCCGCCTGGGACTCAAACGTAACAAGCAATATTGAGAAGTTCCAACCAGCATGGAATAGCTGTTTCGTTTCTTTTGTTGGACATCCCAGAGCAAATTACATTGCAATAAAGACGCTTTTAACATGCATGAACCTGGATTGATCTTGAGATGAAATATTGCTTAGATATTTCCTACATGCGCCTTTAGAAATAGTTCGGTTTTGAGCAGAGCGAGATGAATGCCCACAAAAAAGGATTAGTATAAAGAGCTATATTTAATATTTTAAATGATATATAGAACTGATGTAAATCTTTGGCTGAGTTAAAGAATAACTACAGAGATTGTTTAAATAGTCTGGAAGATAACCTTGACAAAATGGACCATCAGTTGTATACTTGCACTCAGTAAAGCCGTGAGAGTTTTAGAGAGATAAAAGACTGGATGCACTGTACATTCGTGAAACACTCCTAGCTTGATTGGGGAAGAATAACAACGTTTCCAGGTCGAAAAAAGTAAACTGTTTACTTTTTAAGTTAATTACGTGAAACATTCGAGGCACCACATGCATTTGACGATACCTGCATCCACAGACTTCACATTTACCTCCACATCACACAGTCAACGAACGCTCACTCACAAAACTATAGCCGTTTAGTCTACAGACAAATGCGCTTATGTTCATCNTCATCGCGGCCGCAATAACTTTACGATCAGATGGAGAATCAAATGGTGAACACCAGATGCCGCTGTTAAAGCTCACGTGGTTCATGTGACACCCATTTGTAAACAAACGAAATATCTGAGTGAAATTCATCTCTAGGCAAACAAAGAAATCAAGCTGAAATGATTTGAACGTCATATGGGTCCTTCATTGCAACATTTTGTAATATTACCAACGACATAATACTGAACCCCTTCCACAAGGAGCAAAATTGAGGGATTATCATTATCGGTTTCTCCGCTTAAACGTCACTCAGTTAGATAAACGTTTCCTCAAGAGCGCACTGCATTAGAACTGTTGTTCCAAGATCATCATGCTTGGATAAATCATTTAGCGAAGGCTGACACCTAAACGGTGAATATTACTGATAATCTGGATGCGAAATCTCTTGATCAGGGAGGAATTTTTAACAATTTGTTGGAGGAAGTGGATTACGAATTCGTCAGTTGTGACCAATCGGTATAGAGTGCATTAGTGCATTGATTTGTAGTTATTATTTGCAAACCAATACCAAACTTTCCTTCTTGTTGATTGGCTGATTTAAACGTGCCACGGTTCTCCTCCCGAATATTCATCGTCAACATATTTGGTTCACACGAAATGATCAACAATAATGAAACACTAAAACTACATATATATAGCATGACACGTGTGAATAGTGGATCATCCTCTGGAGCCTCGTTTAGCGCAAAACCACATTGGCTGGTTACAGCTAAATTTCGCAAATACGATCAAACTGATAACACTCAAATGCATGACTGTAATGCTTGAATTTGTTTACCCCTTCTGTACTGAAAGAAAAAGTAGCTTAGGAAATTTATGAAAACACGATGTGAATTATATCGGGTGATTGGAATTTAGCACGGACGACGATTAGTTGCTTTCAGTGTTGTTAAATGTTTGGTTCTGGGAAGTGTGAACAGTGAATAAATTTGATTTGTGCTTTGGAATAGCGTATGGTATGCACGTTTCTGACGGTAGTTTGGTGATGTGGTCACCGAAACTGTCAGATACATTAGAGAGCCTGTATAAGGTTTGTTTCAGGGAGGTGGACTGAATCTAATAACTATTTCAGCGAGCTAACAGATGGGTGTAATAATTGACTATCAACCACTTCAGCTGTTGTGAGATAACGCCGGCAAATGACCGAAAGGTTGTGTACCAGTCTGTGATTCATGCGCAATACATCGTTGTTTATTTGGTGTGTAGTTTCTGACAAGTACACAACAATTACTCTGCAGATGGCTTTCCATGCTCTAATGTTCAGTCATACCGAGTAGCGCTCTTGTATTCTTCCGTATCTTGGAGTGAACGGGAAAAAAGTTATTCACTCAAATGACGTAACTATTGACACATTAAGGGTTCAAAAATTTAAATAAGACTTTCATTTATAATCGTTTCATTGAAAAGTATCTTCGGGGATCTAACGAGACGTTGCCTGATATTTGGTGGGATTAATAAACAATTTTAACCTCTTTTTTATTTAATAAATATACAAATGTACAGTCAATTTTCAGGAAGGGGGCCGGGATTATACAAAAGCTCTCTGGGAAAATACTGAAACGGGAACCTTCATCTTCAATTTTCACCACACAAGTTCAGGACGCATTCAGTAGAATTTTAAAACTCATGATTGTAAATCTGCTTGTCTAATGATGTTACACAAACTTTTTTCCATATAAGAGAAATGGAGGACTTGATCAATCGGAAATAGTTGGTGACTGATGTTTATAGTACGTTACAATTAGGCAACGTACTTTGTTTCGATGTTGAATTTGATGATTTGATTTGTTCATATGATGAATTCATCGTATAAATGAAACAAGCTGAAAAGCCAGGAAGCACTGCATGTTTGTTTAGACCTGGTTAGGTCTTATCAGCATCTGTCCATCAATCGACCCAACTGGGGCTCAAACTCGGAACCTCACTGGTAAAACGCAAGCATATTACCCACGTGGCCAAATGACAGCTGATCAGACCATTTCTCATTACGAATATACACGATACAGCACAACCTTTGTGAGCTTGTCGCGGGATTTTCAGTTCTTCAGTTGTCATCTCATTTATACGACGAATTCATCATATAAACAAATCAAATCTTCAAATTCAACATCGAAACAAACTATTTTACTTAAAGGTAACGCATAGAAATTATCAATTATCAAATATTTCCGATTGATCATTCCTTCTTTCTAATAAATAGATTATCTGCTATGCTAAAGCAGGTTGATGCAACGGCGAGTAGGATTCAACTACAGTCAAGTAGTTATCCTTACAGCAAAATACATAAGATCTCATTCTCGATATCCGATGAAACTGCACAAATACACCGAGCAGACGTCACGCTAATAGCATTAAATCGGACACATGTCATTTATTATACATTCGGAGAAGATTGAAGAAACTGAATAAATTGTCAAATTTCTTGACTGCATCGTGTGAATCGATCAAGAACACACACATATTAGCGTGTATGTGAAAACTGTGCTGAGGTTATTAAAACATACCACGGTTAACTCAGTCTGTTCCGACAAAAAGAAAAACTCAAGGGTTCCACTCCAATGATATGAATTGAACTTTTTAAATGTCGACGAAAAATGCTATGAATAGTCAATTCGTTGTTACAGGCACTGTGAGGGTTTGTTTCCATACAGCTAATAACCCAGGGAGTAGTAGAGCTCTGTACAGTTTTCAAACTATTGAGATAACTGATCGTGAAGTTTGGTTACACGGTTCACTGAGTCCGTGGGGATCACTGCGTTGTCTGGATCTTTTTAGCAAGTCACTAGTTACTTTCGTGACAAAAATCATACATCGATTTTGCCGAAGGAAAGAAAACAGTGACATTTCAGGAGCAATTTTTTATGCCTTCCGGATGGCCTAATTCCCAGTGATTCAGACGCATGCGGTGTGTGTATGCTTGCACATGCGTGAGTGGCTCTCAGAAATGCGGTGACAATGTCGCCCAATTGAAACAGAGAGTTAAAAAAGCATGTTTTTTCATAAGGCTAAAACCCATATGAGCTAGGCATGGCCTGCAGATGTTCGATAAATCAAGTCAAAGTTATTATACCTAAATTTGGATTCCATCAACCTTGTGAAATCGCAAACTGAGTTTTTATACAATACTGCATTCATTCCACGTTTTTGACGGTTCGTGCTGGGAATACAATCACAGACTGCGGAACAATTCAGAGTAGTCTATCGAACTAAATTGTTGAAACTATTCTGGTGTTTGCTAATGGATTGATCCTGTGGTACATCGATCGAGATTTCGTTTTATACCTACTCCAGAGGGATAAGCCACTGATCAGCTGTGGTTCGGTGTACTATCACAGTTATATGGCACAGCAATGGCGACGATTCTTATGCAGCAATCGGAAAGCTTTGCACGAGAGAAATCATTTCAAGAAAGCAATTCTCTTCCTTTTTACTTTGATAGACTTATTTACTAATCACCAAGTATTTTAAGTAACAAAATATATCGCACCCTCGTTGTAAAATAGATAGGGTCTCCTAGGGAATATTTAAGGCTACTTAGCCTAACAAAAGTTAAAACCTAAATACATCTAGCATTCAGATTGTGTTGACCACAGTGGTAGTCCTGGAGATCGTGAGTTAAAGCTGTGACATCAATGCAGTCGCACAATTTTACAACTTTCCTTCTATTCGATTAACCACTTAGTGTTTTCAGAAAATTGCTTTCATAATTTTATATTCAATAAGAGTAATTAAACGAATAAAAATGTCAGTGGGTTGCATTGCAGATATATTTCGAATTCTTCAGTGTCTAACAAACCAGATCGTGGGACGACGCTACGAAACCGCTTGGGGTGCAGTGTTTTATTATTAGTAGTACAAAAATGAACAAAGTTCAAGAAGTTAGAGGTTTGCGCCATTTTTGCGCTGTCTTGGGGCTATACATAGAAGGAAAACGTTGGATAACTGTGATGGAGTTCAAATGTACATCCTCTGGGACTAAAGATATAAAAGAAATTTTCAGCAGCCGTTTGGGGAGTTGAACCGGACTTGAAAGAGTATCGATAGTATTTTGTTATGTTAAACATTGTAGCACGGATTTAACTTACGGTAGAGCTGAGTCCCGAAAGAAGTGTTTTGTTATTCTGAAATAACTTTTTCACTCAATCCAATCAATTGATTGATGGTGGTGGTGTGACCTGTCCGTCCCATAGCCACTCATCTTCCGGGGCAGCTTTTGTATGAACGCGGCCTTTTTCCTGGAGGTTGACTGTACATTTGTATATTCAATAAATAAAAAAGGATGCGAAAAGACATTACAAAAATAAACTGATGGAAATCCAACCCACGCATGAACTCCACTCATTTTTCCTTCACCGTTATTTCCACCAACAACGCCGCGGGGTTACAGTTAACAATTTGATCTGTTGCTATTTGGTTAACCAGCCAAACCACAAAAGCATGTACGTGTTCTAGGTACCATGCAAGCTAACTGCCACAGTAGAGCGGAAGATGTAATATAGTATATCCAGAGTCCACGAATGCGTTTGGAACCCAGAAAGACTGCTGCTTCTTTAATAACTGATTTACATAAAATCTATAAGATAGTTGAAAAAGGTCAACATTTAATGTTATACCGAACCTTTATTTATATAAGTGTGAGTAGCAAATGCTTTAGTGTAAAGTAGTGCGTTTTTCACCGATTAGCGATCAAACCAAAGTTAACGTAATTCACAAAGTGTACGACAGAAGGAAAATGAAATCTCACGCATGATGGTTTCATAATGACACAAATCTCCTATTATTGGACATGCATGGGGATAGAAGCCAATATGACGTCTTGCTTTCACTACTGATAACCGTCATAAGTCAAAGTGGGGAAAACTATACTTGACTGTTTAGCAATAATCCACTTAGTAAATTTCTGTCTTAAATCAACTACCGGGTAATCTTATCTGATGAATGCTCCACGTTGCTCGCTCAGTTTGGTGCTCGGATTGTGAGCGTTTGGTGATCAACCCAAATGAAGAATTTCAATGCAGTTGGTATGAAGATATTGCGATATGATTGCCGTGCTAAAATGATGTGGTAACAACTGCTCTTTACTTTTCCCATTTTCCCAGTTATCAAGAACCGGCTGCCATTTGTTTATCAAATTCATGGAAGGTAAATGTTTGGGATGTTATTCAGAGAAAATATAATCAAAGGGAAACTACCACATAGCAGGATGAAACAAAGCTCAATCAGCATAATTCAAGACTGCATATAATCTGTTGGTAAATTTCTATCAGACGACTGGACACAATTTAAGTAATCTGAAAAGGTAGATCAACTTGGATGGGTAGTTTTCTTCCCGGTTTACGCTGCTTTAAGAAAGAAACCCATTTAAAAAATATCTAAAGCTCAAAACAGATAGGAGTAGCTTTGAACGTCCGACTTAGTTGCAGACATGAAACCTAAATATCTATTTCACCTAACTGCCCCTTTCACTTTTTGTATTTTGTTTCTGGTACGAACGAATAAGCTTAATGAAGCTGCTCGCGTATGCATGATTTTGTGAACTCATTGTGACTCGGTAAATGAGATGAAGTGCAGTCTGAGTCATGGTGAAGGACGGAGTTCATTGTCAAGTTTATGAAAGCACGGAAACATTATCTAAATACCGTCTGAAACGGTTATTTCATAGAAATACTGAGAAGAAATCCACGTTTTCATCTAAATTTCTGTTATTTTTAATAAAATGTGGCGGCCATATACAAAGTCGTAGTTTTGGATTCGATGCTACGGATTATGTACTGGTTCAAATAAATTCTTCATTGTTTTAAGAAAGCTACTAAATATCTACAGGAAGAGCAAATAATTTAGATGTACAAATTTTAATCCTTGATACCTTGAAGGAACTTCAAAAAATGCCAAATATATGCTACTTCTAGTTGTTTGCTTGCTGTGTTTAGAAAAATGGTATCAGAGCAACACGTCCAACCGGAATTGGGGAATGAAGGATTATTGATGAGATTCAACCACGTTCTGAGTCAGCAAACTCCAGCCCGCTACTGTATCAGGAGTTTCACTATCCAGTTGTACAGACTTCAACAATATGCCATGTGAAGCAGTACATCTTTTGTTTTTCTTAGCTTTACTGCTCTTTTCAATCCGACTTCATATCCGTTCGATGCATCGCTTTTACTATCTGGACTAATCTTAACACCCGAGTTTGTAAGGAATATGATGAAGTTTTGAGCGATGTATAAATGGGAGGCGGAATAGGATAAAACAAGCATACGGTATCACAGCTGAACGGACAATTTTTGCTTTAAAATGATATCTACACGAGCGAGGCACTGTTCATAAATGCTTAGTTAAAAAAAACACGTCATACACCGGGAAATCTAGGTAGTGGCGTGTCTTTGTAGGTGGTATTCCTCCACAATGGTGCCAACAAATCCATGCAACCGAAAGTATCCCCAAGTTCGTCTATGGAGTACAGTTTGCTGTGATCGCTTTCCAGCCGAAATGCATATGACGACCAATTACTTCTGTCTGTTATGCCTCAACTCACATGCTTCGTAAACATTAAATTTGAGTAGAACAATCTGCCATGTGTGAGTGGCTCATGAGGTTTGAGTCACTACCGAGTTTCACTTTCGATAACCTGAATTATATGATGGTATATAAATGGAGTTGTTGATACTTTCCCTAAGCTACTGGAACTGATGGTTTGATCTGCGAAGTGAACTTGCACAAAACCTATCTTAGATTTTTCCCCAACGAACCCTACATGCGTAAGGTCAGTTGTTCCTAATGATTTCAAAAAGATCGCGTTTCAACGAAGATAAATAGCTGCACTTATTTCTGCTTGGTCACATGGGTAATACGTACACTTTCTGACCGCTGATATCCCAGTTTCATTCCTGAAAGCGTTAATTGGATTCCGAATTCTCTATTTAGACTATCAAGAATGTACACAGCCATTCAGCATTTCAGATGGGTTCAGATTGGTTTAACCTTTTAGTAGAACCAACTCGTTTCTTCAACTGTATTTGAGTCGAATAATGTCCTGAACTCATCTCACTTGGTTCAATTTAGTCAAATGAAAGTAAGAAATAGTTCCCAGATACTATAAAGTGCATATTCAGCCGTTAAATGCCAATGAAATTAAAATTTAATCGATTAAAAGTACGGACTTGTCTTAGCGCAGGAAATAAATCCCAAGCTACACTGTCTGGGTATCATAAAAGTCCAGCCAGAAAGGGAACCATTGTGAAGTTGTACGGTTTGTAAGCGCGTGAAAGTATCATTTCTTGGAAAGCGTTAAAAAGACGTAAACAAGGTGATGACCGTCGGCTGTGTAGCTCAGGGGTAAGGGTTTGAAGTCCCGACCCAACTGATCGCAGTTCGAGTCCTGACAGAGACACAAAAAGCACGCACTGATGACGAGTCCCAAACAGGACGAAACAGCTGTCCAGTGCTCTTTGTTGGTTATAACAAACATTTCCATCGCATTAAGATATGTAAACAGGTATTGGATAATTTGGAATCTAGAGGGTGTCAAGGATTGAACAGTATTTTACTAGTTCACTTATCACAGGGTTTGATGCGCTGGGAGTCAAGATGATAAATGATCTGAGCCATAGGTAAGTTATACAGATACGCACAGTTAAATGTTTGTGTAATCAACAGGAAAGATCTTTGGGAGGGAGGGGAAACATATATTAATTGTGGTGAAATGCAGTCATATTTTATTAAATGGGAGGAGAGAGGTAAGAGATTAAAAGGGCAGAAGACAAGAACCTCCTGACTTTGGAAAAAATTTGTTATTTCGCTCAGCCCTAACGATGGAACGATTAGTCAAACTGTCTTAATCTTACAGCCAGCAAGTGTGCATAGCTAGGAGTTTTTTAGGTACACAAGGTCTATCCGGTTGAGCGCGAAAAGATAAGCATTCAGAAGTAAACTTCTTCCACCTGAGGTCAAGCATGGTTTCTTAACCATTACAGCTAAATACTGGAGTTTGGTTACTTGCATTTTTCTTCTGAAGTGACCTATTTGAGTGCGTCGTTTGATGTTTGGCTGCTGTAGCTATAGGAATTGTTTACGATTCCAAATTTTTGTCGGCTTTGCACACAACACAGATTCAACTTGTATCTACAACCAATATCAGGGCTTCCAAGACGTGATAGTGATCACACTTTGCGAAGGATAAATCACTGTTCAACCCTAAATTACAGTGTGCTGTCATCAACCAAGTATGACACCAACCGAAATGAGTATCTGGTTCGAAGCAAACAAGCAAACAGTTGCTATGACGCTTATAGCACATGGACTGTTCGGTGAACTGACCCGACCTAAGCTCTGCACCGATTTGTCAAGGGTGGGACTTGATCCGTGCCTCGCCTGACAGACTGCCGATATTTGCCTACTTTACCTTGCCACTACTTTACGGGCGATTCACTGAATCGATAAAAACTTGGGAAGCAGTCAAGTGATTAGTGTGACGAACAAAGAACCGACTTGTCCGAATGGGATTTACGCTCGTCTGTGACTGGGGTATCTGTGCATTAGTTCCTGCGTGCCCCATGTTCGTGTGTGTTCATGTTTACGTATAAACCGCGAACTGTGAGATGTTTGGCACAGGGCATGAAATCGCGGTGCGGAGGTGGAACTAAAGCTGACCTGGAAGTGGAAAACAGTTCTATGCGGACTGGTCATTGTGAGGTCAGACAGTTTACAAGCGAAAGAACAACGGCTTGCCGCACACACTCTCTTTTCCCTACTTCCTGTCCT
>UZAN01041294.1:38262-51061 GCA_900618425.1 Echinostoma caproni | reverse complement strand
ACCACTAGCGATCGACGTGGAACAGCTAGGTAGAAACTCATTAAAATGTGACAAATTATTTTTGTGTGACATTCATACTTCAAGATACCAACGTCAGGTGAACATGCTAATAAATTCAAGTTAGATACTTCACTCGACTGGAAAAAACGAACTACTGTACGGCCCACTTTGCATGTATTGTCCAAAACTGAAATATATTTATATATACTTCTGAATGTTGCGATGAAAAATCATACTGCATTGTTCGGGATGCCAGTAAGTTTCGCGTAAAGCCCAACTTTATGGTGATTGTCATCTTTTTCCTACATTCTGGCACCAAACATCAACGGAATGTGACTTGCTTTTGTTATTTTAAGCGTGTTTATCACACATAATGCATCAGATCAACGGGGAAAACAATTAACTTTGTAAAGCTCAACTCGGAACTTTTCAACCGCAGTTTGAGAACCGGTCTTTTCAATTTCCGTCTCTCTGGTCGGCTTGGAACATTCGGTGAATCACGCTGTTACTTGTGCTGTGCAATGAGACTTGATGGGGATGTTTACACGAACTCCGGTGAGTAAACGGTTCATCTGTCAGGACGATTATTCAGCAGTTACGGAACCTGTGAAATCAACCGGAGAGAATTAAATACCGCGCTCGATGAATAGTATGTGTTCTTGCTTACCTCAGTTCTGATACAGTTAGTTGTGTTTATTAGAATTAATTGTATCATAGGTCGTTGACGAATACACCTGTAAATCTATCCAACCAAATCCTATAACTGAATTGGTTTGTGTCCTCCGTTGTTTTGAAGGTTTAACATACGAATTGCGTATTCATGCATTTGCTTGTGACCACAATAAAAATGGTCTCTTTGGACGGAACGCGTTCGTATTATTCTAACCTTTCGCACATCCCGGTCTTGAAAATGTCGCTGAATTCAATCGAAAATCCAAAGTGAAAAACCATTATCTCACTATTCAGAGATGCTTTTCATGAGAGTAGAAATATCGGCTGGAATAAAGCTAACAGCAAAGCTTTAATGGATATCATAATTGGGCTGAAATACGGCCAGCAAGGATTGGAAATGGAGAACAGGATAAGCGTTGTGTCTGTTCTTGCGTGATAAACAGTCAGAATCAAAACCGGATACCAAATCTCTATTTCGTTAAACTGTATCTGAAAAAGTTCATCCTGTAAGACGTGTGAGCTAGGGAAAATAGAAATGTCAACAGACTGTTCCTATCGTGATGGGAAGGCCAAGAGAGAGGTGAACTTTTCAGACGATTTTAGATCACGGTGGACTTGCAATCATTCGATACAAGCCATATTGTTGCCTATTGCGGGAAACAGGCTGAAGTGCCTTCGACAGAAACGAAGGGAGCGAGAGAAAATCATTTGGGAAACAACGAATTCCACCGGACCGCCAATTTACTCTGGCGAGTACAGAAGGTCGTACCACCACAAGCAATAACCTTCCAATAGTCTAAAAGCCACTGCAAATAGTGCCATTCAACAATTATTGATCTGTCTGAATATGCCATCATTACACGCTGTATGAAAAACACAGTGGCAAACAATTTCATTTACGGTGATTCATCTACTGTCTAATACATCACAGTTGACCCGGTGGTAATGTCACCACTGATCACCCCGGAGGACGAATCCCCCATCACCACCGCCTGACTTTCCCCGCTTGTTTGTTGTATGGCAGCCCTTTGATAGGCCGTTTCCTCCTTCCTGAAAAAAAAAGTATCTTTGTGCATTCAATAAAAGGAAGTAAAAAAATGGAAAGAAAGAAAGTTTATTTCAAAATGTTTAGTAGTTGTTAAAATCATGAGAAGAGAAATAAGCAACAATCCAGTGCCATGATCGGATGTTATTCATAATTTGGTCATCACCCATATGCATTGGTGCGGATCATTCAGGGCGGGTGGCGATTAAGTTTATGAACGCTAGATAGGAGCTCTATTTATTTCAATCCTCGGGATCTCATTTGCACATGTGTTTCCCTCCTTGTCTAATGATGTTCGATCCCCTCCCCCGGATTGCGTAACATGTGTATTTTTCTGATTTGACTCTAACGTTATTCATGTGTCGTAAGTTAAATGGACCATATGCTGTTTGGCCACATCCTTGAACTTAGGTTAAATGGGCCTGCTAACTACCCTTATTTTGATTACCTTCCGAACCCGACTCGAAAGCATAAATTTACGCCTACGAACAATCCATTTGAACTAGTGACACCTTTTGTCGATTCGGAAGTGCAGAGCTGTATGCTACAGCTCAACCCAAGGTGCCGGATAGAAGAATGACCACCAACGTGCGGTTAAATGTGAATAAGATGAACGCCGGATCACTGAACGTGACTTAGTGTTCAAAAATTTGTTGAATATAGTACTTGGCAACGGTTCAGTACACAGAGTACCCCATATATCTGTAAAGTCACCAGCAACTGAGTTTGGTTACTTCCTTCTTGTCGAATTCCAATTATCCGAAAGGATTCTTCATAAGAGGCACGATTGGCACCTGCAATAACACCGTTGTCTTACGCTTGGTCGCTCAAAGGTTAGAGTGCTTCCTCAAACAGGACGTACTATGAACCGGGCGACCGAGTGGTGCAGAAATCCACTATGCAAAATTTTCGGATGGTTTTTCGATTCTGGAACTAAAGTTCCTCGCACCACTATGCTCTGGTAGTTAAGAATATTTTTGCCTACACACCTTCCTTCCTCTCCAACTCTGCTCTATTTAAAGCCCTCCCCCTGTTACACAGACTCATACACATTAACTTCCGCCCAGGGAAGGGGGACTTAAGACGATTTTACTCACAACAGTGTCTCAGATCCGTTTTAAGGCAAGGCGAATACCGCAGGCTGATACACTTTCTTTTGAAGATTCTGATAAATGTGTTAGAAGATAATTGGACCGGCTGGTTCACAAAGCCAATTTACGTTTGTAGTTGGACTCTGGATTATCCTGAACCGTGATTCATTCAGAAACAAGTTTGTCAGTTTTTATATTCGATTAGAGTCAACCAATTGGGGTTGCTGTTGAAAAAATTCTTCGGGCCCTTAGGTTCGAGTTTAAAACCTCATCACCGCTACCTAGCAGTGAAAACTGTACTTTAGTGTGCCTCAATTCCACGCATATCCCATTGGTGCATTTTGTGGTGTACAACTCCTATTATTATGGCCTCCACAGTCGGTTCACATGACTAAACATGATGTCCTCTACTACATGTTACCTTGAAGCGGTCTGAAAATCAAATGGTAAATCCGAACAAAAATGCATATCTTGAGTATCCTAAATGAACTTCGAACCTAATGCCTTAGTGTTGAGATCTGAATGCGTTCCGTCAAATCAGCCTTGAATAACACCCAAATCAACTCAATGGATGAATACTGGTTTACATAAAAAGATAAGGGACATAAGTTACTAAAGACCGATAGTGGTATGAACAATTGATATTCCATATACGGGGTTGTCGCGTTTGCAGCTTTAGAGCAGCCTCCAAAAACTGATCTGTTTTCTAGATAGGGTTCAGGTAAACGCAGTAATCCTCAAGTTTGCTGCAAGCTGTATAATGGCAGCTCACATTAGGATTTTCCTTTTTGTTAGCATCCACTTCAGTTTTATTCGTAGTTAAAACAAACCCCGAAAATGAAACGTAAAACGATGGAACAAAATGCAGACGTCGGATCAGTCTTGAGAAGAAGTTGGTTCACTACAAGGTGTTTTAAAAATCCGGAATGCATTGTTAATTATCATCCTTCGACGAGAAGTGATTATCATAATGCCTTATTCGCCTTCAATTCACTTTTAGGAATTCTCAGATATTAATTTTGCCTTTCGCCCCGAAATTTTCCGTCCCTAAAAACCCAACAGATTAGAACCTTATGCCAGCAGAACTCTGACATCGAATCTTGAAAATGAAGTTTGTACGATAAGATTTCAGTAGTGTTACTCTGAAAAATCTGTAAAACTACTATTTTTCTGTATACAAGGAAAATCACCTACCAAAAAGCAAAACAATTCAACAGAAACACGACTTTTTACTAATTCCAATTGATACTCTGAAACATGAAGTTGGTCGACTAAGTCCAGTCGTGACGATCTCATTTTGTCGCGTAGCGCGCGTGTACAACCACCAACAAACACTTCAGAAAAATTAATGTCTGGTTCTGATTTGAGCCCGCGGTTTGTACAGCATATGCTCTATTCTTTGAGATGCAAAACCATTGCAGTCGCTCTCCTTTTTTGGTTCAGTCAGTTCGGCCTAAGAGCACGAGTGATCGTCGTGCATAAGTCCAGAATCTGCGAAAATGTCTGACCTTTTTGCAAGGGACTTGCACCAAAATCTCTAGTTTGCTAGTATGGCTACAGAATGCGTGTTTTTCACTTGAATCTACTTAAAGTTCTGAGAACCAAGTCAAGAGGTGAGTTCGTCATAGTTAATTCTGGTCTATTCTTTCAGTTGGNTTGCCACCATTGCGCGGTCAGTTGAGTTGTCATTGTTGGTGCTTATAGCATGTCTATCGTGGCTATTCCTTCCTCGCCTCCATTCAATTTACTTCTGTTTTGGCACGCTCGGCTTCGAAATTCATAACTTGTGTTTGAGTGAACACCATTAGAGTACCGGTTATTGCATTTGGTTATACAAACGTGTGGACACAGATTCTCACAGGTTCCACTCATCCGTTCTGAAGATACTTTATTTTCGCGGATTGTTCGAATCTGTCACGTCACACACATGCGGGGAATGGTCTATTGGTTAGAGATATTAATGAATCCGTTCTTTATCTTTCATCGATCCCGTGCTTTCTTTCTTTGGTCTCGATGTTTTTCATTATTATGTTTTTGTCAGATAAAAAGACCTCGGTTTATCCCCTTTCGACCATCCGTGGTTCGAATAGCTGCAGTCCATGAAAAGCGAAGGACTTTTTAGTCAATCGCACAGATGTGCGCACATATCGTAACTTTGTCACACGGATAACCGCGGTATGTATCATATGATGTGCAACGATAGACAAAACTTCCACGTCGGAATTCCAATTGACCGAAATGATGTAGACTATAATGCATCATAGTGTCTCAATTTAGCTTCAAGCGTGCGCGCTTGCTCGCTCGCGCACACACCTACCTGTACACGCTTGCAAACTGTACAGTGTACACATGAGCCCCATGGGGACGGACGATCAGACAGTTTCGGTTCGTCAGTTTGCGTAAACACCGTGTTTGACACACCCATCTTGTCAATGCCGGTTGCATCAGCTATCGTCGTCCGTTCCAATGTTTGCGGTCCGGGAGGGTCAGCTTTTAGAACCTCATATCACAGCACAACACACTACACACACACACACACCTTCGCCGCGGTGTCGACTGAGTTTGCACCTGTAATATTTCTGTGAATTCACAAGTGTCAAAACGGACACAACTACTATTTGTTTGGATCTTATCTCCGACATGCAGCGCAAACAATGTGACCAACACAGAGAGAGCATTGACTTGTCTGTGCCTGGTTCCACGGTGTACAAGGCCCCCAGGAATCTCCATCCTTCCGATACATCAGAGGATATTATTCTCTCTGTCTCATCGGATTCACCTGACAATTAACTACGATCGGATGCGATTCCAAATAGGCAATGTTTTCTTCGCGTAGATTATAGATTGCGTGTATGACATCGAATCATTCATAACCAGGGGTCGAAGATTTTCGTGTTTGGCTGATATTGAACTGTCGAACAACATGCCGCCAGATGCGAATCGTGCTGCTTTAGTACTGCTTATACGGGTCAAAAACATGTGTCATCATATTTCGAGTGTTTCACTAATAACAGTAGTTAATTTATTCAACTTTTTCGCGATAATGAGCAATCGAACAGCCTAAACCGGTCTTCGGAGTCCCGTTTGGAAGTTAATAACAAATTTGAAGAATTTGAGGTTTTCTCCATAAGGAGGCTTAAAAAGGATGAATGCGGAAACGATAGTACTTCCATTTATCTTAACAAACGTCGTGATCGAATCACTCAAAATGGCTTGGACCCTATGGTCCGAGGTTCGAACCCCGCCACCGCCACCCGACTTTGGTGGTAGGCAGCTCTGCTGTCGTCCGGTTTAATACCACGCCTAACCTATTGGGGCCTTATGTGGTTCTCCACTTCAAGTCCCGGGGCTCAGGTTGCCGATTTCAATCATTGAACAGCAGGTCCTCGTGACTATGGGGTCCGCCTCGTCTGCTGTTCATCACACCTAGGTGTGTAATAAACAAAGAAGAGTATGGCAGACTGCAGTGCGGGTTACAACGTTTGAACTAAATTCGTTTACCAAAACCGAATAAACGTCGATCCCATTCCCTTTCTCCAGTCTTCTCTGAAATCCTGTAAATCATTACATACTTGAAATGTCACATACTCATGAATAACTATAACATGTTCGTCGGCGGTCTAGTGGTATCAAAAGAATAAAATCCTTATTCGTGCAAGGCGCTTTTTTACACTTACCCCCTACTATGAATTTTATGGAAAACTCAAATACGCCCCGCGCATGAGTACTGCAGTCACCTGTGGGAGTGAAACCTCGTTTACCTATCTGTCTCTTTATTTGATCTTGGTTGATGTTGGCCTATTCGTCTTATCGGTGATCCATCGCCGACTTTGACTGTGATATCACTAGCCCACTGTCGAGTGTTCATTTCGGTGTCCATTTTATCGGTACCATCGCAGTTTCTGTACACAAATGCTCATATCAGTTCATTTGTTCTACATGTTCAGTGGTGGTCGCTTTTGTAAATGTTATTTAATTCATTGAATTTCTCCGTACGAACTAATCACATTCTCCGCGGTATTCTTCCTGCTTGCCGATATCGAGAAATTCAGGTAGCTCAATTGTGAGAGCTATGATAATTGTTACTACTGATTTCTAGTGCTACAAATAAAAATCACTCCATGTATCAGTGTTTAACAGACTTAATAGAGTACTCACAATAGTACAGCATATGCCAAATTAATGAATAACCATCAATATTATTCATAAAAGAATTCTAATAACCTTGTTCAAACACCTAAATGGTCCACCACGGGTTCGTGAACTGGCTTGAGCCACGAAACGAGCCTTGTATTTCTGTCGGGATGTAAGTATGCCGCCCAACTGTTATGTTCGTTCTAAGGGGGATGTGTGCCGTTGGGAATTCTCAAAGATGCACCATTCAACCTAAGGATCCTGGTTGCTCTGAAGAGTACCCTCTGTATTTGTTTCATATTCTCTCTCTCTATCTGTCTCTTTGAACAACATCTTACTCCCTCCATAACTTCTCCTCTCAAACGAAACGCTATAATATTATCGAATATGATCAAGGTCGCTTAAATTGCTGATTTGATTTCATCTTTTCCGGGTTACTGAGCCATCGTCATTTGTTATTTTATCATGGCATGGAATATTTAGGCTGCTTAGTCTGAAAGATCTAAGTTTTTGATTCGGTAACCATCGTTTTTGCATTGTTAGTATTCTGAATCTTGGAAGAATTGGTTAATTGGGGAGGTTAAGCTTTCATCCTTTATCACATTCTACCGATTTGAGTTTTCGTTAGGTCCTGAAAAATAACGATTGCACTTTAATTCTGACTAGATCACGTTTTCGGGGAAGTGCTATAACTTCGGGAGGCTCTTTTGGAAGTAGCCCAAAGACATCGGGTTTCTGATCACCATCCATCGACAATGTAATTAATTTCTAACTAGCAAGAAAAAGGCATACACAACTCCCAGGTTCTTCCAATGCTGGCTGACAGGTAGACTGCATGCCTCTAGAAAGAACAACATGCTTTTCAGGTAATTAGATACAGAATGATCTCTCATACAATTGGGGCTCTATCTATTGGTACAAGTTCCACGTGAAATAACAATACACAATGTGTGGTTTGTTACCTGATAAATAACAACTTGCAGCTGCAAGACACCCAAAAACTCTGCTTCATTTGATGGGATACTTTATTGATATTCGAAGGTTGTTAGGGTATTGTTTTAGGTCATTCGCCTAATTGCAAAAAGAGCCAACGGTATTGATGTGAACAAGCCATGTCAAAGCAAGAGTACAACCTTTTTGCACCAAGAACCCTTCTCCTCTAAAAATGAAAAAAATTGTGCGTTTGTTTGTGAAGTAGTAAAACGGAGCTAGAAAATAGAATTGGTATTTATGTTATGCCCTAGGAAACTCTAATAATTACGTTCTATTTCGCCTGTGTCAATATGAGCATTTTAGTCAACAGTTAGTAACTGTGTTTAGAGAGTATTTGCGCTGGTTCTAAGCTGTAAGAAAATAATTCCATACCAGACTGATTGGAGATGGCTTGGCATAGTACCATAGTACCCTGGCGGACGGTATAAAGTGTAAATCACTGATGAATGTTGAAAATAAACATCGTGAAGACACAGCGCCATGTAGGATACCCGAATTATAGAATGACACAATCCAAACTGCTCCTTTTTCTTTCTTTATTTTAATCCTTCCCTAGAGCTAGCCCATCGACCACGCCAGTACGACACTGACTTTCGGTGAAGGAAGGGCATTGAAACTGAATCGAAAGCTGAAGATTCATCAGAAAGATAACGAACACAATGAACACAGCAAAGTACCGGACTGCTTTCAACCAGAGGGCGTTTCTAAAGAGACAGAATTTAACGTATATCAGTTTGATCTATACGCGAATTGCCATAGGTCACAGGAACGCTAAAACTGGACCACAAACGGAGGAACATAGTACGCTGTGTTGACACAAGCACAGAAGAAATAATGATAACTGAGCAAAAGCATTTGAATGGAATATTTAATGAGGATATAAGTTAGGAATCGGAACAATGATGAAAGCCTCCGGAAATGAGGGATTGAACATTTATGTATAGATTGTTTGACAATTGGTGTCAAAAGCTCTCTACGTTGATCAATGTCATGTTGGAGCATGGATGAGGACAGACCTATCGCCCATTGCACTCATAGTTTTCATAGTCCTAAGAAGACGAAATAATTTCCCTAAATAAACATTGTCGATATTAAAGAAGCATCAAGCATTGCGGATATCAACGTCCACCGGTTTGTTTTTACCCATGTATTTTATTCAGACAGGAATCTGGTTCGCAGTCGCAAGCATTTTCCATTTCAAACCCCTGGAAATTTCCTTGCAAATCGTCCTCCTTGATTTAAAGGGTAAGGTGTTTGACAACAGTGAAATGCTTGTCCTTTTGGTCTACCCAGAGCTTTTAGTAGCGGAAAGCATGGTATTTCGGTGTAAAAGAGAAGAATCTCCATACGACATCAGAAATTGAAAGTTACATTCACTGTGTCGGTAAACTAAACAAAAAAATAGAGGGATTTCTGAAGGGAAAACCACGAGGAAGTGATTGCAAGGGAATGACGGTGTTAGGGGAATAACTGAATTTTTATGGTCAAAGATTTGCGGTTCGCAGTTACTTGACAAAATAATCAAAGGAATCCTGTGACGGATAAAAAGAACACGCCCAAATCACAAAGTTGAATCAAAACACAGAACAACACACGAAATCAACTAAAAATCAGTCCTGAGTGCACTACCTCTCCTGTTACAACTGGAGGACGGAAATAACGACTTGAAAAATTCATATCCTAAGAGACGCCAACTCAAGCGGTAAGATCGTTATCGCTTTATCACTGTTCAAACTGTTGATACTGAGTTCATTGGGCTTTTTAATCGTGAATGAAACCTTCTGATGGTCTCTAATATGTTGAATGTTATGAGACAACTTACTCCATTACAGATTCAATTGTGCAATGCACAGCGGTTTTTTATTTGATTCGCAGACTAACTGAAGATACGATAAGCAGTTTATTGATTATGTACAATTGTGCCACACACTATTCTGTCTATCGAACCAATAGGAAAAGGCACCTCTGAAATCCAAACGCGTCAGTCAAACTGCAAACAGGAGTGGGAATTCAATAAGCATCCTGAATCACGGATGAGAGCCTATGTGATGTATCAGTCCACTATGAAACTGGTAGCAATAGCTGCGCTACTCAGGTTTCAGTTATCGGACTCTTCCCGTTGATTTAAATACTCTAGGTTCTTAACCAATCGTTTGGGTACTTGAGCTTTGTGTAATTCGTAAAGACGTATGCTCTTTAAGGGTCGTGTTTTTTCTCTTCAATAGGACTTGCTATAGTGCCATCATTAGGTTTTATATTCATCAAGAAGATTAAGTTAGTAATATATCTGGAGCAATGATAAGCAATATCTGTTTTATTTTCTGAACTTTGTTTTTATCTTAGACCGAGATTGAGGAGATAACACAAACTTAAAAGTAACACTAAAAATGTCAGTCACACCAAGAAAATCCTTGACAAACCATTGTTATTGGAGGCTATATGACTCGTAAAATGACACCGATCGAAAATTTGTGCAGTTTATGCAGTTGAAAGTTTCCCTGTCATTCTCCTTGGAGGCAACCCAGCTGTTATTATGAAACTTGACATTAGCTAAACACTCACGTACTACTGATAACTTTGATCTTTTCAAAAATCTTAATTTAAAAAATATATATCGGGAAAGGCTTGCTTCAGTTTTTTTCTCAAATACCTCTGTTTTCAGATCAGTGTAAGGAACCTATTTTTAATCTGTACAACAGTTGATTATATGAGAGTTCCTGATCAGTAAACATTGCCTCCACCCCCCAGAGCTTCAACGTTTCTGATGTTTTGGTTAGGGTAAATCACTCTGAATGTCTCCCAACCCGATTATAAAGGTTCTGGCCATACAACAAAGCCTGAAAATCGAGGCATTTAGCGAATGTGCAACCTACAACCATTTATGTAATGAAATATGTTATCGTTTGAATAAAAGTTTTTGTATGGGCCAGGCCGACGAAAATCCAAACAACGCGATTGGCTCGCACTGTTTATTGTACAGTCGATTGCATGCGCTCGCAAACACTTGTAAGCGTTCGGTTTGCAACATCCTTCATTCTAGGCCGTACGAAACCCCGATCTTGAGACAACGCCCCAAACCGAAATCAAATATACACATCACTCTGACGTAACACGGAACAAGGCCCCTAAAGACCGGACTAGCGACATGTCCAAACAGTGGACTTTTTCGTTAACTGAGTGGGAAACCTACAAAGCGTGCAGTCTAGGGTTTAAGAACGGATAGCTTCTATTCAGATGCTTTTGCTCACGGATCCAATTGGTGCACAACGGGAAGAACACGTGAGCACGAGAGCCATACCATCATTTTTTAATATAATCTTCGATCAAAAACTGCCTCCTGGACAAAAGCTCACTTCGTAGATAAATCACAAAATTTTGATGATAGCATTGTGAAATCTGTGCATTGATTTCTTCTTCCTTCTTTCGATAATTGAAACCGAGTGAAGAAAGCACTGTACGAGAAGCCCTGTGATTAGCTTGTATAAACTAATCAGTATGTGCATGTTATTGATGTCTTTTATCAAAGAGATTCTGATTTGTACCACAGGCTTAAATTCAATAGATGAACTTATGATCCTGTTCATTACTCCGTAAAGAACGAGTCCCAATGAGGTCCAAACTTATTCTTTTGATCGAAAATCCGCTTTTGTTATACGTTGTTCTTACGAAAAACATATCAGCCATGGAATTTTGTGTTTAATGGCAGACAACTAAACGGCACCGGACAGTTACTTCACCCATGTTCATATTCAACAGCATTATGTACAGTTTCCGATTCCTGACGAGTCTCGAACAGTAAACCTTCAGATTGCGAGCTAAAACGCTTGCTTGTGAACTACACCGTTGATCATAATCACTTTGAATGCGTGGAATGAACTTTTTATACTGCTCTGTAAAGTGAAAGAGACTGTGGCTTTTGTACTATGCTTTGAGTGTTAGTTGATACTTTATATAGTAAGGCGCTTTAAATGGATCCTCGCTAGCGGTGGCTGATTGCAATGCGGTCGATTTGAGCCCAGCGCTGTGAAGAAGTTGGCGGTCTCCATGTAAGGCGGTGCCGTTTTTGTGCGAGAAATTCGCGCTTGACAGGAACAAGCCATGGTCAGCGCAAAGTTGTAGTAGGCGTTATCCGTTGTCAATCCGGTTAGCTGGGATTGAATGCCAACCACCAAGTAGCCTTTCTGATTCGTCCAGGGATCCCACTTGAAGTCTCCAGCTACTACCACGATATCCGTTGACCGAGCACTTTGGGGCAGTTGAGAGAGGTTCCTATAGAATTAATTCTTCATTTCTGTCGAACTGCAATCAGCCGGTGCATTCGCGGATACGACGAATAATCACCGACGCTTCGTTCTGTAGCAGTTGATCCGTACTGAACCATCCAGACGTACAGTGTAAAGTCGGCTGCTAACCGGGATACAATCGAGAAATGAACGCCCGGCCTTGACACTCGGCGAAATCATAACACCAACAACACCGCGAGCTTCGAATGCTGAATCACCTGACACCCGGAGAGTGAAGGGTGAGANGAATGAGGTTGGACCAGGAGAACGCAGGGAGATGATTGAAGTAGGAAGTTGTATGGGTGTTCCGGAGACACAGCATACACCTAAATGGAAGGTTTTAAAGGTGCTAACTAAGGCAGCTTGTTGAAAAGGAGATTTTGGTTTCAAAAATCTGATAGTCTCTGAGTGGTTGACCTCATTAGTTGAACGATGAGTGATGTCCCATGGGTGGCACAAACTGGGTGCATCTCGAAAGGTTTGGGAGTGAGAAGAGGAAGTTGACAGTTAAGAAAAATGATTTTCGCATTCGCGAACGCTCCTGCCCCAAGGAATGTGGGTGAGTTACAATCATCCCTTGG
>UZAN01041294.1:17470-37643 GCA_900618425.1 Echinostoma caproni | reverse complement strand
CCCCCTGGGGAGTTGGCGCTGTTTTACTACATAGAATGCACGACTCCAGCGAACGACCTATTGCTTTTGCCTCGAGAAGTTTATTACCTGTAGAAAAAAATTACGCTCAGCTAGATCAAGAAGCCTTAGCTCTTATATTCAGCGTCAAAAATTTCATCAATACATATGGGGCAGAGTTTTTGAGTTACAGACAGACCACAAGCCACTACTCAGTTTGATGGAGGAATTTAAAGGCATTAACTAAATGGCATCACCTCGAATGCAGAGGTGGGCCTTATTGCTATCTGCCTACAACTACAAACTGTCATACATTCCCGGAACACAAAATAAAGTGGCGGATGTTATGAGTCGCTTGCCTCTCCCGGATGCATCAGAATACGTGTCAAAACCAATGGAATTAGCGAACCTAGTGCAACACGTAAACAAAGGGCCTGTCACCTTTTCGGATATTCGTCGAGAGACCGAACGGGATATCACATTGACTAGAATTAAACGTTTTCTAAGTCACGGATTGCCGCGAACCACCGAAGGCCACTCAACGAAAGGATGAACTAAGTCTTGAAGATGGATATATAATATGGGGCTCACGCATCGTTGTTCCACCTAACTTACGACCACAGATACTCGCGGAGGTTCGTACAGCGCATCCAGGCATTTGCAGGATGAAAGCACTAGTCAGAGATTATATTTGGTGGCCTAAGATGGATGAAGATATTGACCGACGGGTCCGGACATGTGAGGTATGTCAACGGTTTCAAAGAAATGCATCACCAGTTCCTCTGAGTCCCTGGAGTTGGCCCGAAAAACCGTGGCAGCGGATTCATGTAGATTATTTTGGTCCGCTCGACAACTGCACGTTCTTACTGATGACTGATGCACATTCAAAGTGGACCGAAATTTATCCTGTGTCTCACGCCAGTTCGACGACTACAGTTGCCTGCGCACATCATTCAGCACATTCGGTATTCCACAGACTTTAGTGACCGATAACGGTACTCCGTTTACCAGCGAAAAGTTTAAACAATTGATCCAAAGAAATGTCATGTCATGAAATGGCATACGTCATGTCAGAACTACCCCTTACCATCCAGCCTCCAACGGGCTGGCGGAACGAGCCGTTCAAACCGTCAAACAAGGTTTACGGAAACAACAATCTGGAACGATAAGGACCCAATTGGCGAGGTTCTTATTGTCATATCGTAAAACCCCAACAGAAAGCACGGGAAAAAGTCCAGTGGAACTAATGTTTGGACGTATACTACGAACGAGACTGAGTCTCATTTTCCGAGAACCAAGAGCTGATATCATGGAAAAACAAGGAAAAATGAAAGATAGATATGACGATTCAGTCGAACACAGGAAATTCGAAGAAGACGACCTAGTGTACACGAAATTACCACATGAGCCATCTTGGGACCCGGGTGTAGTGAGGTGCACTGACGGCCAGCAAAGTGGAATCGAGCTTTCGGACGGAAGAATAGTGACACACCATAACGAACAAGTTCCTACTAAACATATACCCGAGGATAAACCATACGAAACGACTCCTGTCATTGAGAATAATTCCACATCCCACCATCAGGACTCAGTACCTGAGTAGACTCTCCGCGGATCAAGCAGAGAATCCAAGCCAGTGGACAGAAATCAGGCAGGATAAGTTCTAATCACACAAAGGGGAAAGGAATGTGACATATGTCAACGTCAATTAAGCCATCGATCAATTCTTCGTCCCACTCGCCGGTGCCTATCTCTCAGACGAAGACCAGTGTTTACGTCACCCACATACACATGCACACACGCGGGCGCTCGCACACGCGCACAGGCACACAGACACCACGACTCATTCCTATTGGTTGACCTGTTAGTCATTGTCCTATTGTAGATTGTTCAAATAGTTGTTTGGCAGATTTGAAGTTTGTATGTCGATTGTGAAAAGTTCAGGATGGGTAAATTCGAATGTGAAAAGATCAGCGCTGTCGGTGTGGCCTCGTCGCTCAGCTGGTAGAGCATGCGCGTACAAAGCGTAGGCGGCGTCCATGCGTGGGTTCGAATCCCACCGAGGCTACTGAACTTTTCACAATCGACATACAAACTATTGTAGATTGTCATGTGACGCGTGATTCATTCAGTAAAGCTACGTGCTCTGGACTATACGTGTTCTGTGCTTTGTCCTCCGGGCTAACTACGGGTTAGCTTGATTGAAACTGTAACAGGTACCTAAGACTTTGGGGCATAGCATACTTCGCTGCAGCCCACACCGGCTAAGGGGTTTTTCTTAGGGAACCCCAACCGGAGCTTTTAACTCTAAGGTCTGACCCAAAATGTAGTAGAGCGTCGATCCAAAGCGGGAGCGTGAACGGAGCACCCATGTGGGAGCTTCTGCAGACCTGTCACACAATGCCTTTGAATTTCGGTTCAGTGTTTTGTTGGCTGGTGCGTTGGTTGATGGTCCGCTTTTCAGGATCGGCTCTTAGCCTCACGCATCCAGTGAAACAAGCGGAACCTGAACGAAACAGCACTTTATTGGTTGGGGGCTGCAAGGCTTTGGCGGGTAGTAGCTGTCCAGTGATGTGCGTAGACTTCTCACACCGTCAAGAGAAAGCCCCAGGTGTCCCATTCCTACTTCAATCTAGCGGGAGGTTTTGACCGGTAACCGGCCCCTTCTTCGGGATTTTTGCTGGAGTGACCTCTCCAGGGGCTGGAGTGGGTAGTCAAAGGAAGCCAGGAGGTGACCAAGCCACTGGCTTTGTGAGACTGATCTTCGTCCAGCCTCTACCCATTGACCTTTCAGGTGTGATTGTATCTGTGGCTGTGGGGAGCCATCCTGTATAGCTCGCAGGGTCATTGGGGCACTCAAACGATCATACCACGCCTAGGTGCAGTCTTTTTTGGATTCAAAATACGACAAATAGCGCAAATCTCTTAAACTCCAGCTCATCAAGTGTCTGAGGAATGACCGCGAGAAGTGGTGGGTGGAAAAGTGTAGAGAGATGGAAAAGGCTGCGGCTATCGGTAATAGCCGCAATCTTTTCCGATTATATAGTAGCACAGCCGAGGAAAGCAGTCGTACTTGAGGCAATTAAGGAGTCCAATGGCACAATGATTTATAGTCAGTAACGCCGTCTAGATCGATGAGCAGAACATTTTAGGGCTCAGTTCAGCTAACCCTCGGAAGTGCATGACCTCCCTATAACCCGACTCAACTGTGCAAGTACATCAGTCCTCCATCTGAAATGGAGATTACCCGGGAAATAAATTATCTCAAAAGGTATGAGGCTTCTAGCCCCGACGGGCTGTCTCCATCGGTTTTTAAGGATGGAGGTTCGGCCTTGGTTTTGGAATTGACGAAAGTCCTGGGCGCAATATGGAAAAGGGAAAGGTTTCCAGCTGATTGGTGTGAATCGGTAATCATACCGATTTACAAGAAAGGTGACAGATCCTCCTGTGAAAACCACAGAGGAATTAGTTTAATCAACATGGACTCTAATCTTCTCGCCGGCATCATATTCCGTCGATTAACTGCCGCTCGTGAAGAATGCACACGTGAGAAGTAGGCTGGTTTCAGATCTGGTCGAGGTTGAATTGACCACATCTTCACTCTTCGTCAAATCCTAGAACACAGACACTCCCTTCGTAGACCCATCATTTCCATCTTCCTCGATCTGAAAGCGGCTTTCGACTCAGTCGACCGCTCTAAACTCTGGCAATACCTTGCCCTGAAGGATGTGTCTGAGAAGTTCATTTCAATATTACGATCCCCTTATACTACGAAAGTAGAACACATGGATACCAGGATTGCCAATTTGCATGAACGATGAAATAAAATTCTGCATAAATGTATTTTTGCACACCGATTAGATTCCAATGAATGTTTCCTCAGTTTCTAGCCGATCGTNNCCGATCGTAACTGATTATATCGTAAATCACCTACAACTGAAAATCAGTCTTCCTTAATGGCTTCTGGTGACTGGTACTGATCGCAGCAAGTTCGTGGTTCACCTTTCAGTAGGACGTATCCCACCTATAAATCTACCCATCCGTTTGGAGCAGGAATCCATTCAAAGTAAGTGAGGAATTCGTGTTAGTAATTTTCTAATCAGACCATTTTGAAAATTTACACCCAAACCTAATTAGAAGACTTGACACGATGCGAAATATTAGTTATGAAACAACATGACATTTACTACCTTACCCTTAGTAGCTACTGATTGAACTGCTCACTGGCTGCTAGTGACGATGATATGCAAAAAAATCTCCTTGATAATTCTGATCAACCCTGCTATGAACTGGTTGGCCCACAGGTATGAATAAGCTTTTCATGCAACTGGTCCAAGGTTTTACCCCAGGATTGTTCGGTGAACGTATGCCACTGATGAGCTTTAACCTTTGATGAAAACCGAATCTTGTGCTTCTCGAGTGGGCGGTAAACAGAAAAACCAAGGTGTTTTGTGTAACAAAGTCGCACTAAATGAAGCTATTGAGCTGCCTCTTTCTTCGCACTCTCTTAGTTTAGGTGGAACCTTTTAAAACAAAACTAGTGCTTTATCGAGCTTATGTTCATTCTGCTCAGTTTAGTGAGCTTTGTCTTGTGATATCGCTCCCGTGGAAGTAAACTCCTTACATTATTCCTTCGGGCAGTTTTACTGTTTCGACTGAAGATCTTAGAGATTCGTGCAGAAAATTGTTCATTTTTCTTCATGGTGTCAATATCCCGATGTCATTCAAAGAAAATTCCGTGCTCTTCATACCAAATCCTGATTAAGCTTCTGCGTTTAATTAAAAGTGTACTACGGTTACATTTGTGCAGTTTTGTGTTATTGTCACTGACACATTCACGGATGCCTGTTCCTCCAGGGTCAGCCAGTTGAGCCGAGCGCAACTTGACATGTTTCATTGCTTTATGCACTGGAGTACAACACTGGACCGAACGAATTGTTAACTGAGAGGACCAGCTTTGGTTTCTCGTGTGCTTCGTCAAACTTCATCCGGCTAACTATTCGAAGATAACCGAAAATCGAACGATGCAGTGTCACACCAAATGTAGGGAGTATATCGTCTACCGAATTGTGAAAAACACGTAAACATAAAAAGATATGGCACAGCTCAAATTGCTTTCATCTCCTGTGCGGTGAACTCGCGACCAAACAGGTTAGAAAATTACTCACAGTCAGAATGTAAAAACATTTGGTTCTTTACAGAACGCTTAAAAATTCCTGTTGTCTAATGCATGTATCACACAGTGATCCGAGAAAATCCAAAAAGTCGCATAGGAAATGTGCGAAGTTAAAAAGGTGTACTTTCCAAATAAAAAACATTGGTGCATGAGCCAACGGAATAATTCAGCTAGTGTATGAAACTTAGGAAAAACATGAATGGATTTTATTCACAGAGTTCCGCAACTGGGAGACTCAGGCATACCTAAACGTTCACAAATGACTGTAAAGACGTGATTCATTCACCGCTTAGTCGGATCTCGTTAGGTCTCGACAACGGCAATAGGCGGTCTCCCTTATACTCCCAAAATACTGCGAAGACAGTCTGAGGATAATGAGAATAACCTGGAAACAACAGGAGTGGTTATAGGCAGTCTCGCAGTCGTCATATAAAACCACGAACATGGGACCATCTGAACCGCCCTCAAGACGCTTGCAGAATTAAGGGTGTTACTATTATCCTCCGGTAAAATTGTCACTAGCCCACCAACTTGATCACTAAAGACGTTAAGTTCCTTCCCCGAACCGGTGGAACAGACCTGATGAACTCTTCCCTCAGCCGATGACGAAGCGGTCAGCTCAAGGTGGCGGTGGAGTTCTGCTCTCGTTTAGCAGCAAACTACAACGTGAGATAATTGATTATCCTCTTACAGCCTTAGACTCATAACGTGTAAAGTGCAACTGTCGCAACATGATATCGGCTGAGTAGGTTGGGTGTATGGTTCTCTTTCATCCCGGACTAATCCAATGAGACGCTGCTACAATCTATATTATCATATCCTGTCATCGCACCACACGCATTTCCCTCAGTTTCCCAAATTTGACTAAATCAGTGACCTATCTACCTACCTACCTCCCTGGCAGCAATTCACATAGTTTATCGAACCACATCAACTTTAAAATCATATGAAGAAACCAGGTTTGCAGCCAATTAGTCATCGTCGATCTTAGCCATTCTCTTAACAAAAAGGAATGGATGGTGGGGATGACTTCTACTTCTTCTTCTTCTTCGTGTGTTCCTGTGGAACCACTTAAGTTGGTCGTACCACTCGCCGCTTCGCCGAACGCATTCGAGAACACCACCCCAGCTGGCTTAGTCGCGGATTGACGAGACCCAGGGGACGGCGATCACGGCGCATTTCGTCGAAACCGAACGTGGTGTCAGAATGAGTAAAGCGGTCAGGCTCATCTATACGATCACCCGGGGTGAGGTCGAAGCAGGTCAAGCATCGCTTACTGTCAACAGCCGAAGCGTTCGCGATTCGGTTGAACAACCCCTCCCCCCCCCCCCNGCTGGAGTGACATAAAGCCAGTTATCAAATGAGTTTCAAATCGTTTGTGTGTTTGATTCATTCGACAGTACAAATGACATTTGCAGAATGATTTGAACTCTCATAAACCCCTTACTGTATTACCAGTGGTATCCATACACATGCATACAAACAGACATTATTTGCGCTTATTCTATTTCCTTGAATTATGTGATTTTCTGACTTATAAAAGAGTGCTGTATTTGGCTAGCAAATGAGGCACCAAAAACGAGCTTGTTTGCCAAATTGACTTCTTGGTGCAATCCACGGGTATTTTTCAGTGTTCTACCAATACACCGTGATGGTAAACTGTCTACGATCTATAGTTGTTTGACCACATTTGCCAAAAATCTTCATCGCGAATTTCTACACATAACACTTGTGCGTGCATTGATTGCACAAACCTAATAATCCTGACACAAGTCATCCAACGGATTTCCCCAACGACCAGTTTGATCCCCATGTACAGTATTCGTCCAAGCGGTGAAAAATGAACGATTTGTAGTCGAAAGAAAAAATGGGTTTTAAACAGGAATTTCTCCTGGAGTGCACACGGATGTATCTCTTGCAGCGGTACATGGAATACTCACTGTCTACTGCGAAAGCACCGCACCAAGTTGGTGCGAGAGGACCAGTTGGTGTACCAAAGAAAGGTGGTGCTTTAGATAAAGTTTAAACGTGTTGTGTAAAACATGAAAACGTCTCTCGAAAAGTAAATTCTGTGCCCAGCGCTGAGCTTGACAAGAAGTGATTGATCCACAACAAAGGTGGTACCTGAAATGCACAAAAAGGCAATTTGCTCAAGTATTCATTGCACCTGATAACGCCGGATCACCTTCCACATTCAGCAACAACCACAGCTATTGTTTTCAATGAATAAATGTAATCGGAACTATAGACTTTGGAAAAGAAATTATCTTCCGGTGTAGATAACGTATTCAGAAGTCCAAATCACTCTTTTAAGTTGCGTAGTCGTGCCATTTAGTGAATTACTGCAATTTGCGGTTGATTACACTTTCCCGCGATAGTCATGAATACAAGGAGTAATATCACCTATATACAAGGCGGTGCTCACAGTGACTTGACTAAGTATCATTCTTTCATTGTCATACCGATGAGATCCAAAGTCTTGGAGTCCTTTATTGCAGATGATGATAGTTAGGGTTTCTGATTCAGTATCTGGGTCCCATCAACGTTGCTTTCAGGGTTCCCCAGGGATCCAAACTTGATCCTCATCATTTTATCGTCTTTGGTAACGATCGATCGAAAATCCTGGAACAACCAATAATAATGTTTACATATAATTCGAAAATATGGAATTCAATGCCCAAACCTGAGGTCTCACTAGCACTTCAGAGAACATTCTGCGAAGATCTTCAATGGTCAGTTGAGAATGACATTGCATTCAATGCACCAAAACTTATGGTCAGATCAATACAACAAATAAATTTTTCCCACACTTTCTCGGACATCAACAGCTGCCGCATGCCTTGAATGAGAAAGATCTCGGTGTCGTCATTTAGGACATGCCGATCCACTGAAGATTCTTGTCTTTGACATATTCAAGCCAGATTTGTTCCGCGTTCTATCTCCAGTGTATATTCGACCATAAAGTGAGTACCTAATTCTATAGACTGGAATCCAAGTCAGCCGCAGGGTTTTGGAACGTCCACAAAGTATAGGCACCAAAACACTCAAGGGATTGTACTCCAACTCGCGCATTGAAAGACAGCAATAATTGAAGTTGTATTTTCACGCACTTTAACCGAATCAAAGGAGACTTATTTCAGTGTATCAAATAGTGTTGCTGCTTAATCTATCGCCCAACATCTAACTCAGGGAACAGTTATTTAAGTCAGTGCTGTAGAATGTGGAGCAAAATGCCGAAGTCAACCTTATAACGTCATATTTCGCATTATTTGGAATTTCCATCCCCTTGTGTTGCATGTGCCCTGATAGCTAATCTTTCCCTGGGCAGTGCTGGCCCGGTGATAACGTCATTAAATTGTCACCCCGGAGGACTTGAGTTCGAATCCACCGTCTGACTTCCCCCCCCCCTATGTGTTGTATGGAATCCCGTTGATTGACCACTTCCCACTTCCCGAAAAGAAAGGGGAAAATAGAAATGAAAAAAAACAAAGTACCAAATCCCGGCAGAGAGTCAATGGTATATCTAACATTTGTCCACCCATAAAAGGATATGGAACAGCGAAACTGTATGACAGTTATCATACCTAAGACTGAGTACAACAATTATCATTCCTTTTACCCGGTAAATTAATTCATCCACGCCATAAAACGGAGGTACAATTAAGGCAACAGCTTGTAAGCCTTTTGATCATAAAATCTTGACTTTGACATCTAAATAATTGCAAATTACTAAAATCAGCATCAACACTTATCTTACATCATCAACCCCAAGTAATTCGGTTAAAAAACTAACCTCAGGAAACAGTTAACAGAGGAATGCCTCTTTCAATCCCCAGTTCAAAATGGATTTTTCCCTTTTAGAAAAGTGCTTGCCCTACCTTACGGTGCTACGATGGTCGGGATAGTTCGGGAAAACCGATTATATCCATCGTGATTACTTCTTCCAATACACGATTTGTGCGCAAATTAACACCTAAAATCAGATATACGATGAAGTGATTTGATGGCGGACAGGGAGTCTTCGATCACTTTTTCTTCCTTGTTCGAACTCATCCGTATTGTGCAGTATTTTTATAATTCGACTTGAATTCAAGCCGTGATCCTTTGGAATACTGGTCAAAACCCTAACTCTTCAACTAAACGGTTGATTACCTTGGGCTAAAGTCATTCCGTGGTTTGGAATCAAGTCTTTACCCTCTGAGACTAAAAAGCAAACATAATGAAGTTGTGTTTCAAATAAAAGAAATACCTCAACTTCTTGGACATCATCGCTCAGTTGTGACGGTTTTGACTTCATCCCGAAGATTCACGGTTCAAGTCACTCGCGGGGCACAAGCCTAGCACGCGCTATGACGAGTCTACATTTTCGTACTCTGTTTTACCCATCATGAACAAAATTCGATTACCACCAAAAAGTAATAATGGTAAGGCTTCTGATCTGGTGCATATTCTAAACTTGGTCCCAGTTCACTTAACCGTTAGTAGGACCCGGAGTTGTGCACTTCAAGTGATATCTGACGTGCTTCAAACAGCTGTATGAGCTTTTCGTTCGCGCGTTCTTCTCTCGACAAGTTTGGCATTCGCCAAAACACCTTCCCTTTCAGCCCCCATTGTTGTAGTACAAGGGTTCAGTTTTTATGTCATGTTCAAACTACACTGTAAACATCATTTCCTTAAAATGGCCAATCCTACCATAATGTAATTGACAAACTTTGAACATCGTTTAAGGGGGTATATTCTGTGATTTGTCATGTTATAAGTAAAATGTCATTACTTGCTGTTACTGTACCTCATTATCAACCGCTGTTTTCGAAGCAATCTCCTGGATCTGATGGATTAAACTTGGAAAATTCCTTAAGCAATCAGTTCAGTCCAAAGCGATGGATTATCTCATGAATATTGGACTGAAATGGTTCATTGAATCACACGCCATTCCCCAAATGATCAAAACCGACCCCGCCCCAAAGTAGCAAGAGAGTGAGAACATTAGGCTTGTTAAACAGCATATGTTTATGACCCTCTCAAAGCTACACGGTACCGGATTCTGTCGTGGTGTGCTCACTTCCAAATTTTGAGAGGCAGGGGTTGGGTTGGGCAAAAGGACACATTAGGTGGAGGAGGTGGGCAATGAAAACAATGTCACAGACAAGCAGAAGAAACAGCCGTCGTTACTTAACTTGCAAACTGTGTTGTGTTTCGGTTGCCTGTGTGCGTTGCACATGATTGCACATGATGATATGAGCGCGTTCGCATCAACAATCCATGATATCAAATAAAAAGTCACTATCTGTGTGGCTGACTAGATAGACAGTCATAGAAATCTAAATAGCGCTCTTTATCAACCCTATGACCTGTTAGCACGCATTTGAAAAGAAACCAGTAACTGACATAAGCACAGATGCTGAAAACACACGAAACAATATTTCTTCCGGTTTTGTTGAAGTGACTGAGCATGATCTGTCGGTATCCGCGAAAGGTAAGCAATGACTGGCGTATCCCCTCTCCGTCGTCAGCCTCCCCGGGAGTATGAAATGCAAAGACGATTCACGACAGACAAGCAGTGTCCGTAAGTCGAAACACAGATTAGATCTTGTGTACAACCCCATCTGGAGGAACATGATTGAATGTAAAACGGATTATTTATAACAAAGACAGGGAGAGAGCGCGTGATAGAGAGAGATAATTCGGTGTCGAACGAAGAAAGAGAAACAAACTGGGTGCAAAAAGAAAGAAACAGGGGGCATTATGAAGGACAGCAAGAGTGTGCATGTTCGAGTGAATGAATGTTTGAGATTTCGAAGGATGATCGTCCTACTGGGCTGGAGCAGCACTCTCCTCTTCTTTCGGTTTGAGCTGATCACGCCAGTCAGCTTTCTGAAATGCACAAAAAGGGAATCAATGGATGACCAAATTCCAAATTAATCAAACTCGAAGATCGTTTTGCGAAATAAAACAATATAAGGTTCAATTTCAGTGTCCACTGAATGGTCTTAAGATGCTTTTGGGTATTGAGGGTATTTTTCATCCAAACCGTCTGTATTACTATGTCCCGGCTTTCAAGATGTTGTTTTACGGAAAAAAACTTCCCATCGAAACTTGACGAAAAGTCATGTGATCCGTTCGCACAAAAATTGAACAGCTTAAAATGACTGCTAACACGGTCACATGAACCGATTAGAACTGCGCTATTCGACTGATAGACAAGTAAACAATACCCTTACTGGGTCATAAGGGAGGAGTTAGGACACTGGACTTGAGAGTACTTGTTGTATTGAACCATTGATACAGGCTCATCAAACTCGAAAAAGATAAACAAGCAAACGGATCATAGAACTGCACATTTAACAGGACATGTGCTCCATTTTTTCCGTCGTTAAACCGAACCTTGTGACAGGAGAATGATCGATATACTGTAGCTGCTTGAGAGGAACACAAGAGCAGTATTTTCTCAGTTGCATATGCTGAACGATCAAAATGTGAGACCAAGTTAAACGAGTAGCTGAAACCAATGAATACTGCGCTTTGACAAAGTGGTTTCAGCAAAAGCGAATACCGAGATCCACAGACAAATATAATTAGGGAACAGAAACGTTCTATACTCACACCGCCAGTTTCATCCTTCTCTTCGAGGGCGTATTTGCTGTGTCCGGTGGATTTGAGCTGGTTCCGGAACGAGGAGAGCGAATGCCCGGTTTCCTTCTTTTCGAAACGAGCCATATGGCTTTCGGTCTTGGACACCTTTTTGAGGACCGGTTTAACGCTGTACAACAATAAAAAAAGGGAAGATGGATGAATGAATGAGCGACGAAAGCCAACCAAACATTTACAATCGAGAACAGAAAATAAGTGGTGCGACATGCACTTCAAAGGCGGCGATTGATGATTGCACATACTATCAGTCACAAGGAACTCACAATTTGCCCTTGTTGTCGTTGGCTTTCACGGTCATTTCGATGATCTGTGAGTGCGTGAACAGAAAAGCGAGATTTTAATTGCGCGAACTTGTACCAAGCAATGACGAGACTCTACTGAGTTGTCATCTTTATGAAAACTAGGTTCCATTTCTTTGTGGTGCATATTCTAGGGACTGAATGAAACCCGGTTAACGAATGTTGTTTTCGGTTTCTCTTCTACCGCGCCGTGGTGTCGTAAATACTATCTTATTTAGGTTTTATTACTAGTATTCTTGATGGAAAACCTCAAAGTATCACCATATGCGAGTAAATTCGATGGAATAGTAACCACGATAGACTGTTGGATCATATATTGGGAAAATTTTGATAATAGTTTGTATTCGATTATATTGTGAACACAGTTGTAGATTTTAAATGAAGCTTAATCAATTGTTATGAACAAATTAGCTTAAATATTTCATATAATAACAAACCAGAAATGTACTGTATAATGGAAACCTGACTGATCACTCTACGTCCTCAGTTCTATGTGAGAGAACGCCTAAGTTCTGTCGGATTTACATCCCAGTCAGTGCCGCACTTTGTTTAAAAAATTCTCAGTTTCATCCTAACTGGTTTGGATATGATTGTATCCCTGGACGGACTGAATGATCTACATATGCGGTGTTTGAAAGTGATCAAAGCCCTTCGTTGACTGTTCCCAGTCAGACCCGAATTGGACTAGTGGTGCATTTGCACACGCGCACAAACTATATTCCGGATATCACGTCACAATTTCAGATGCGGAAGTTACCTAATGTACACAATTTTGTTCTGATGATATGAAAGTATGATTTGTTCTAAGTCGATGATTATTTGATACATAGACGATATGCCGTAGGAAGGAGAAACCACGAGAGAGAGAAAACCACATTCAGTCCTCACTTCAACATCCTGCCGGCGCAATTTCTCCTCCCAGTCGTACTTTTCACCCTCCAATTGCCGCAATTGTTCGTGTAGCTGACTGACTTTGCTTCTTAGTTCATCTATAGAAATGATAACAATAGAAAATGGAATGATTAACCAGCATCTTTCAGAGCATGTACTTAAATTACTTTTACGGGAAACCGAAAGAAAAATAATGTTTCTCAAAAGATCCCATAAAATATTTTGACTGGTCATCACAAAAATTGGCTTTTCTCCGCTTACTTAGTTGGCTTAACTAATCACAGGTGACTGTATAGTGTACAATCAGTGGTTCATCATGAGTCAATCAACACAGCAAATACCCAGTGTTACAAATTACAAAACTTACTCTCGCTGAGGCCTTCCAAGTTGAGCGTGCCAATCTTGCTTCGCACGTATTCATCCCGTTTCTCCTGCTCCTTCTTGCGCTCAGCTTTCATGATTTCGGCGGCTTTTTGCATGATCAATTGCTTGAAGATTGCAGAACGTAAACACAAAATCATTCACAATACAATTTAATTAAAAAGACCAGAAAACAAACGGTTCAAAATGACTTGAATGAAATAACCGAAATGATTTGGTTTGCTCCAACGAATAAGTTCAGTTACATTCTCAGTTTACAATAAAGTATGAAAATACTAGGAGAATGTTGTATTTGTAATAGTAAACAGAATGAAGCATTAGAATTATAAAAGATTGGTAAAGCTTTCTGATCAACAATCAACCCAAACTGATTGGGCTCTAAACCCCACTAAACAGACCATCACAGGAAGGTAATAATGTCGAAAATTTATTAGCCCACCGGTAGCACACGAGCCAAATACATTTCAATTGCTGAAACATTACCTTGAGCATGCGTTTCTTTTCTTTGGACAAACCACCCAGACCTCGTCGTTTTTGTCCAGGTTTGCGTTGTTTCTTGGAGGCCTCAGCCTCTTGACGTTGTTTCTCCTGTTGAAAGTTAATGAACGAGGAAGTTTAAACGTCACACTGAATCACGCACGGGTGCAGTAGACAATCATCTTGACAGATTCCAATTATTACTTATCATAACATAACAGAACGGTGTTACTCATGAGTAGCCAACAAATAGACTGGAAAATCTTTCGATTGGGGACTCACTTGCTGTTTGCGCTGTCTCTCTTGAGCAACCTGTAATGGAGTAGTACAACTCAGTATTAAGGACCAGAATTTACATCTTGTCAATACTACCAGTCATTGGGGTATGCAATCATGAAAATAAACAGGTAAATGAGGCACAGGGCCTGCGTACACAAGTGAGAAGGTGAACAGATACATGCAGCTACTTGGCTGTTTTGGAGGGTGGCTGTGGAAGTTCAGGTTATGCGCGTTCATGTCCCAATAAAGAACAATCAGCGAAATAAATTACTACCAGCCAAGTACAATTGATTCTATTTATTTCATATCTGGTGTAAGTCCCATGTGTGTGAGATAGGGAATCCCCCTAGGGGAATTCTCTCCAAACACAAACCTATGGTGGAACACCTACGCGAAAACGTGCACGAAACGTGTTTAATCTAGTAGCAATCTCAGTAGGGAGAGATTGAAAGAGAAAAATAAATCTAACTAGGGTAATATTCACATCATTGCCAAGAACGAACAAAGTTTCAACGTGCTAGACACCAATCCGTAAATAGTATCTATGTGTGTAACTTCTACCATGCACAATGCAGCATACAGTGCAGCTAACAGGCCAAACAATCTAAGGAGCCGGCTAAAACTTAGTGTCTCTTCCGTCTTCTGTCTGAGCTTTTCCCTCGTTCTCTGTTGCTGTCACTCGTATTTTTCCATCCGCAGTTTTCCAATGAAACGAGCCAAGCAGAAAATCGTTCAGGCATTGATGCGTTTGTAGAGAATCTGGACACGAGCAACCGCTGACATCCACGAGATCTTTTACGCTATACGTAAAATTGTTTGCAGACGTTTGCTTAAAAGTTTCAGTCCATCAATTCTTCATTCTCAGAGGATTAGCTATACCCTTCAATCCATGGCATGTATCGGGGATTACCTTCCCCTCATCCACTGTGGTAATAGGATGCCAGCTCTATGAAATTGCAGGAGTTGAGCACTTTTGTTTCTGAGGCTGTATATAGATATCTAAATAAGTATACGCAAGCTGGATGCAATTTGATTGTGTAAAATCACTATGCGTACACCATCTGGTGCTTAGTGCACGCTTCGACTGCATTCGAAACACAGAGGCCGATCTAAGTTGATACTGAACCAGAAAAGGGGACTGGATGAATGTGCATTTTTCGCTCAGTTCCTGGTTTCCTGTTCTCGTTAGAGTATGTGAATAAGGCAAGCATGACATTTATTCTGGACCTATTTTGCGTAATAAGTTCGACTCGCATTCCGTGAAAACAAAGCATGCAAAACATGCACCGACCTCTTCGCGCCTTGCCTCTTCTTCTCGACGTTTTCGTTCTTCCTGTGAATAGAGAACAGGTAGAANAAGAGAGAGAGGGAATTAGCAAGAGTGTGGAAAAATGAATTCGATGTCGCCAAAGGCTAAGAGATTAGGAACTGGATGGTCATTCACCCATCTATTTGTTACACAGTACAATCGAGACACACAAGAAAAGGGTTATAGTTGTACACAGTACGTAGACTAATACACGAAATCACCCGAGGTGCTACAGACGCAAAGTTAAAGTTCGGATTGCACTCATTCCAAACAACAAAAGCTATCTCTTCCAGGTTAACCACTGGCGAACGGAACATAAGCTTTGTTATGGCAAGCACAATACAGAACAATCAGTTTCTCGTTTTTTTGGTCACCTGACCAGATGGGAATTCTTACATTTGTCTAAAACAAATAACATGATTGATGAATAGGCAACAGGCAACAGATTCGCAAGCACATATCCGTTTATTGAGAGTAGTGAAAATGGTATAACTTTATTTTTTAGTATGACTGAACAGAAAATACACATATTTAATTTATTTCAGCATACTGCTTGAATAAATGAAAATATACCGTTACAAACCAAAAGATTTCCGGTCGGAAACATTCAAAATGAACACAAGATGTTCCCGTGTGGAAACTTATGAAAAAAATTTTCTTGCTGGGACTATGGGTAAATCATACTACAATGCTTGCAAACGCATTCATACGGTATGCTGTATTAGAGCAGTTTAAATTGGGGGGCTTGTTTGGTCTAGGGTACAAACAGTTAACTGAAAATATTCGCAAGGTGCTACTGTAACACGCAACTTTACACCAGCTTTTAAATACAATTCCACAAGCCGTTTGTTACATTTAAATAGAGATCAGTGGATAGCGTTAATTTAAATGTATCCAAAGATTAAAGGTTATACGTAAAAATGCATTGCACCGGAGGGCTTCAAGCACTAAATTGCATGCAAATTAACCCTTGATCCCATTCCTCCGTACTGTTTTTTTCAAATGCGGGTGTTCAGACCAAGTTCGCGACTTCCATAACCTTGAAAACGTAGATCTGCATTGCACGAAATGGTTCAATCTATAAAGAACCATTCACAGTAGTGAAAACCGTCACTTCCCGGTAGAAAGCCACTGGAAAGCTTTGAATCTAACAGATGATTTAAGCTGGTAGAGTTCCTTGCTCGTATTCATGACTGAATAGTACTTAGGGGGAATGTAGATTTGAATTCTTCCAGGGGAAACAACCAATGGCTAGATTCTGTTCTCCTCATAGGAAGCGATAACGTTGACAAACAAAACGATGTTTGCTTGTTACACCCAGTATGTGTCACTATTCCCCATCACCTGTGGAATAATCATCTTTGTGACAATAGATCATTTGTGTAGAAAATGAATCTCCTCTTATCATTCAACGCCTAGATCTGATTTATGCTGAATACATGAAGAAGATAAAAGAATCTAACAGAGAAGCGTTATTAACGAATTTCATGTCTCTGATCTCAAAACTGCATGGGCTAAGGCGAATCTTTAAATTATAGTGATGCAAATAACAACCGGATTACGACGATGTTATCCGTTTTTCTTCTGTTTTGACCCATAGGATGACTACATCTGGGATAAAATTTTGCTCACGGATTACCAGAATCGAAAATCTCATATGAATGAAAAGGATTATACTCATCCAATAGATTTGTCTGTTTTTTTACGCAAACACAAGTCAGTTAGTCAAACTACACAATTACCGTCTGAATTAGAACAGTAAGAATGGATCTCGAATCCCTGACGGAAAGGTCCTTTTGATCATTGACTGAGGATGCCACTCATCATCAATATTGCTGTTTCCTTTGAAACCTGTCCTAATTTGCACCTCTGACTTTGTAAACCACATAGAACAGTAGACCCTTTTTTACTAGAAGGATAGTCGGCTGGAAAAACAAGTATTTGATCGCTGAGTATCTACTGAAACACAACAAGCTTATTTCAATGATGAAAAACGTGGCAGTGGATTTTTTAAAAAGGAAACATTCAGTCTTCGTATTGATTCACACCCAGTTCATCGGTACGAATGAACAAAACCAAACGAACTGAAAACAAAAATAGAGATCTAACGAGAGCATCTAGTCTAAGTCTAGTTGGAGTATCCCATAACTGAACAAACAGTGGACGATGGGTGAGTAGACAATGCTCAAACAAAACGGACACAACTGAAATCAACGAAAATTGTTCGCTTAGCAAAAAAATGTTTGATGGTTATTCTAAGTGTTATAGTGAAACGGTGATGCATAATTAAGCCGCTCTGTGCGATAGGACATCGATCACAAGACATGAGAACACCCGGAGAGATGAGAGATGTGAGAAGCGATAACACGGTCACGCCTGATGCTGCTGCTCTATCGAAGCCATGAATGAACACGAGAAGCATCCAGTGGGATGAGTGAATGAAACAGTTACCTCCTGCTGCTGCTGCAATTTCTGGGCTTCAGCAGCCGCTTGTTCTGCTTTGTCATCTTCCACCTGCCGAAGTACGACCGATGTCACAAAACGGTTTTACGAGCAGTGGATATTCTGGAAGGGCTCATTATTCAATCAAATTATACTAATATATTTTTTAGCTCCGTAAAAGAACCAATTACCAATCGAAGAAATACGTAATTAATTTACACATATATCTGATAAACCAATAATATCGTTGTTAATCAAAATACAATGCAATTACATAACAGATGTTAGACAATTATTGGTTTCAAGAAGAACACCAAAGCAATCTTACATGCGGTCGGTGGTTGGTTGACAACTCGGAAACATTTAGTGCCTTCAACACGGAACAACATGCCACTTTTAAAATAACTGTTTCACACCCAGATCCGATAAATCTAGCACCCATTCTCGGAAAAGTTTACACATTTAACTGGGTCAGTTTGAGCGCGTTTGGACCCATAGGCATACACGAATACACACACACAAACAAGAAGGATGAAAAATTTTGACGCGTGGGTAAAATCCAACTTGAAAACTCTCAAGCGGTATATTGTACAAGATCCACCGCAAATCCATGTATATACATACACACACGTACACCTGTACACATACAAACACACACAAACACATCCAATGTTGTTACCTCATCAGTCTCTTCAGATTCCGCCTCACTTTCCGACTGTTACAGATAATATGTTTGAGAGAAAAAAAGAAAAAGAAGCAGAATATGGATTGATTACCGCAAATTTTCCTGTGCACTCCATTCTACCTCTCTCGCTTCTATTCAACATGTCAAATAGCGGCGCTGACACGAAGAGAACAACGAATAACGCACACACCCACACACACGCGCACGTGCTGCTTGGCTGCGCGTTGGATCACACCACGGATGTCGTGCAAGAGTATACACATAGGCGAGATCACCACAGAGAAACATTCAAAAAAACATCTCCACGACGCTAGGGTGACCCTGATCATCACACACACACACACACACACACACAGCGACAACAGACCATTACACCAACACAACTACATGCAACACAAACAGGGAGTGTAGTGGACGAGAATCGTATCTGAGTGAGAATAAACCCAATAGAACAAACAAGCACCCTTGACATATGTGAATGAAATGATCAAGCTGGTTTGCAACAAACGTAGAGTAGCACAAATATGTAGAAACGTAATGATAGATCATGAAATAAACCTCTGCAAAGGAGAATGGGGACGGGGTTATAGGGTGAAACCGAAACACACGAGTAAGGAAAAACGCAAGCAATACACCCACCGAACTACGAAACACCACACAGACATGAAGAGTGAACACCAGGGTAACATGTCCAACAGATATTATGAGTACCAAAATGCGAACACCGATGCAGCAGTACATGTACGATGTATTCTATTCTAGGTAGACATTGAAACGATCAGTTCAAGCAGACACAAAGCGTTTACCTCTTCTTTGGCCGCCTCATCGTCCGACTGTGAGCGTTCGAAAAAGTAGCACAGTTATTTGTGGAATGGAGAAAATATCCGCACCTTATCTGTTACTCACAGAAAATACGATCAACTTTCGAGGTAACACATTCGTATCTATCGGGAATTAACTTAGCAAAGAATCACTGAGGCTCGATGGCTTCAATGATGTAACATAATTTTCACACTGAGTGCAACATTGATGTCAGGATTGAGTTCTTTTTTGGGGCACGTGACCGGCCTTGTCGTTTTGGCTCAGTCTCAAGCTGGCTGTGTTTAAAACACCAAAATCGCAAAATATTGCAAGATCATTTGTCGAAGTTACTCGGCGAATTAAAAATGAGGATATTGTGGCAGAAGTCATGTTGAAAAAACAGGTTTAATGTTAAATTGAAGAGTACNAATTTGGTTGTGTTCCCAGAGATATTTTGTTCAGTTATTTATGAACTAATTATAGCAAGTAGCTTTAATTGTGGACTTGTCCGATTTGAACCACTCAAGGTAACGAAATTGGTCAAGTCACTACTAATTACATTTAAGTAGGCTAAATCAGTTTTCTCTTATTTATTTGTTCCCTAGACTAACAACAATTACCGGGGCGAAGGTTAGGTGATTTCGAACTGAAAGGTACAAAGTAATCAATAATATACTCACCTTATCACGTCGCTCTCGCTCCGACTCCTGTAGAGAAAAGAACCATTGATATTGTCTTATTAGAATCATGGTTACACAGTTGTGAATAAATTCGTATAAACATGC
>UZAN01041294.1:0-16942 GCA_900618425.1 Echinostoma caproni | reverse complement strand
AAAGCGTTATCCTGTCCGGATTGAGATCAGAGGGTAATTAGTTCACAAGCGGGATAAACTATAACACCAGATTTGTCACAACTTCCGTCGTTGCTGATTTATATGTTTCCGTGGGGAATCGTCGTTAAGATGCATTGCCACAAATCCCCCTGGGTACTCAAATCAGCTGATCAAAGATGATTGACGGACAGAACTCGAATAACATTTCACGATAGATCAACATGCTGCATTCATTGATCAGATATTCTTTATGGTTCTGGGTCAGGGTCAAGCAAACATCAACGAATGCCGACAGATGTTTTTAAATTACGGTAGAGGAAAAAAGGGAAACAAGGCCACGGACAGGCAAGTAAATATTCTATCATATTCCTCTGATTGGTTTAATTTCGGACATAAAATCGAATCACACCCGAAGCGGAAAAATACAAAGGTGTAGGTATTACAATCACATCATTATTCGTCCAGTTTTAGGAGGGTGGGTTTTGTGGAATCAATGTCAAAGTTCAAACGCATGCATGACAGTGAACAGAAATTGGCATTCCTGATATGGATACACACAAACTGAAATGTAGATGAGACAACTTCATGCTTTTAAGTGAAACGAATGAGGTATCGATCCAAAAACAGACACTGATGGAATAGATCAAGCACACAATATCACACCTCCTCAGATTCCGAAGCCTGTGTACAAACATAAATTTCCAGTGAATGTGTTGATTGATGGATGGATGGATGGATGGATGGATGGATGGATGGATGGATGGATGGACGAACAAACGCGTGAACGGGCATGATGCACACGAATCAAATGTAAATAAAGGACAGTTCGGATTGGCAGTATGTTAGATTATTCGATCGGACGGTGGTATTGTTAACACGAACACAGACGGGGGAGAGAGGGAGAGAGTACAATGGAAATTAGAGAGATTATGGATGAGTGAGGTAGGAAGAAACGAACTGGTTCCAATGGACACTGATCATTGTAATTGCACAAACATGATGGCTTTCATCGGCAGATTGGTAGTTGGAAAATGACTAACTTCCGAATCACCATCATATGCTATGATCAATGGATGGTAGTGCGAAAAACCTATTAAATGCATCAATGATGTACTGTATAGTTGTGAATTGAGGTCGAGATGCGCGCGCGCGCAGTCGCAACGTGCGTTTGGTCGAATGAGTATTTAGGATAGAATCAATCATTGATTGAATGGATGGTCAATGAGTTGTGAATGTGAAAACATCCAAAAAGTATGAGAAAGATGGAATATGAGAAAAAGAATACAATGACTTAATGCACGAACTTACATCAGAGCTGCTGCATTTGGGGAGGGAAAACAAAAGAAGAGCAAGGAACAGTGCTTCAAAAGCGGGAAAGTGTATGACTAGACAAGATCCCATCTGTATTATGTAGCTCGACAAAGATTATGCTGCAATGCTATCAAATCAACAAATCTTACCTGGTGTAATGTCTAAAAATGGGCTACCAGCGGTTGAAAATCAAATTCCCTTCAGTTTGAACTGAGATATCTCATGAATCTCGACGTAAACTATCTGAATGCAGAAGCTACTTTCAACACCGTCTGGGTGATCAGTCTACCCAGTAGGGAAATAATGCCAAACTTGAATAGCATGTGAATCGTAGGTACAGCATTTGCTGTTACGGATATATCAAAATCAACGAGTGTATCATTATTATACATTCTTGCATTCTACTGAATTCGTATATCAACATATGACTCGGTACTTAACTTCTTTGTAATTCGTAACGCATCGAACCAATCAAATAAACAACTTCTGGCTCCTAAGCATCATTTAGCTTTTCATGGCGTAAAACTAACCGATCAAAAGCTGTTATGTTATTTATATTTACCAGCTTGGTTAACCCCGGTGGACAAGTACACCGGAGTTTGTTCAAATTACTACCTCATTCTGATTACTTTATCCTCACAAGTTGATACAATAACAGTTATATGAATTGCTTAGTATCGTGAACTTTGACAAATACTCTAGATGAATTGTGAATTTCTTGCACACGGGACAAACAAAACGCCATCCACGCATCTGCGTTTCATGTTTTTTCTCATCTCGTGCCTATAGGATACCCTGTATAACATGAAGGAGTACACAAACATAAATATCCCTAAGAGCCATTTTCACTGCTTTTACAGCTGAATCAAGTTCCGATTACTGGGCAAACCATGCCAGTGTTAAATTTCAGTTTAAGTCCTGATAGCAAAACGTCAAACCGCATTAGATGAAACATAACGATCAACTAGTTACTCAGTAATTCGAATGCACAATTTCACTTTGTTTCGTTGATTTGCTATTTAGACGAATACAATTCAAAAGTCTTCACAGCCCGTAAATGCAAATAACACTCACCTGTTTCGGCTCTCGTCGTCGCTCATGATTGTGGTTGTAGAAAGTTGTGGAGTTCAACTAAAAGGATGACGAAAGAAGAACACACTGAGGTAATAATCCCACGTATAGTTAAGTAACTTGTGCAAAGTGGTCACACAGTGTGAAATTTTATAAAGCAAGCGAAAACTGTACACGGATCACGCACACGGTAAGCAGCAAAGTCGGAACTGGATGTAACAGCCCAGTGACCTATTGTCAAATAATCCCTGCCGCGGAGTGCTGTCTACCTGACGCTCTAAGGATTACGATTGGATGTACCCACATGCACATGCGCGCGTTCGACGCCTGTCTGTGAGTGTGCGTGTATGTAAAGGAGGGGAACTGCCATCCACCCTACGGCATTTTGCTCTATTTGCAAGCGGGTTCTTCTAGCTTACACAAAAACGGTTCTTGGACGGAACCGGGGGTGGTGGGCAGTGCGAAGATATGGGTTGACCAGCCTCTATGAAGCGCAACCCTTCGTCTGGCCAATACCCACTATCGACCGCTGAGATGGATCGATCCAACTATCATGTTGTGCGTGCAGCACACCATGGCACTGGGATCCCGCGGTAGATGCACTTGGGTCGATAGTGCCGCCCGGGAATAGGGTACACGCCTACAGGTTGTTCGATCAATTCGCCAATCAATCGTTGCCCCACGCTCGGTTGTGTGTGCACCCAGATGGATGGGGAAAAGTAGTGAACACGAGCTCGGTTGGCAATCTGTCCCGGGCACGGAGGAACAGTGGTATGTCGAAGGCCACTACTAGGTNTACTAGGTTCCCTTACTAACTACCATACTTTCACACACAATCAAACATGCGCGCGTGTATGCAAGCCCTAAGAGACAGAAGTGCGAACACAAAAATAGCCGGATATCCTCGGGGCATGATGAGTGCGCATGGACGTCCGCCTAACTGGTCAATAGAAAGTACACACAGACACATACAAGATGGAAATTATGTCCACCTAGTTAATCTTAGATACAAGTCAACAGTGTTTTGTGCACTATGTTCATAGTGTGGTCGATTTTTCAGAAGCAATCGTGTACCGTTCTTGAAGATCTGAGAATTCAGTAAGAATTGTGGCAGGAGTTAGGATAATTTGACTAGTTTGTAGCTGTTAATCATCAGCGATTCAGTTTGTCTTATATTGAACGAAAATTAACATTCATCGGAACCTTCGGAAGTGATAAATCAGCGATTTTGTGATCCTTTACAATCAATAGGAAGTGAGTCTAATAACAAAGTCTTCCTTAAAAACAAACTATTAGTATTTGTATTCAGAGGGGAACAAAATTAGTCCAAGAAGATGAAACTTTTTAATCGTAAACCGCTAGTGGTAAATCAAGCTGTTGGAGAGGAAATGACAATAAGTGATAAACAAAGGATTTCCCGTACTTTTTGGATCTATGAACTTCAGTTAGCTCAACCAACCCACATCCTGCAATACCGAAGCCATACGTTGAGCATAATTTTCTTATCTGCCCACTGATTTTAAATCTCTTAACCCAGTGATCCAGCATTGTTTCATCTTTTCCATCTCCATACCATAAGTATTATCATAACTTACACTCTCCCGGGATTCTTCCCAGATGAATTTCAGGAACAAGTATCAGAAGATCAAAATAAACCTAATCAGTTTTTATTAGTGACATTTGGTTCCCCTCTTTCTCCAAGAATGACAAATGTGAGGTAACCATTCATACTTCAGGGTTGTTCTATTATAGGCTTTATAACTTCAGACACCAGAATCATGTGGTGTAATTTCAATTAATAATCTACTCATTCATTGCACGGCAGTCTCCCTGATTCTGCACTTTAATCATCCACAACGCTGCACACAAGTCTTATCACATAAGACGCTGTCCTGCCAAGTAGTTCCAAATGTAATTCCAGCTTTCCGTCGAATCTACGCGGTCAAAAGACGCCAACTGTTGGAGGGTGGCGGCGGGATCCTGCAACGTAGTCCTTCCCCACACGTGCTAGTTAATTTACCAAAGAAATCGACACCTTTCGAATGATGGTACACCCTCAACGACTATCTGTTTGGATATCTTTTGCCCAATCTTATTGGTCTTGACAATAATTTTAATTCGATTGTTGACCTAGCTCCGAAAACACGATTCTTGTTTGGTCATCTTTTACTGAACATCGTTTGCCTGATCAGGGACGACACATGCTATTCGCGAAAGTTGCAGTTCGACAAAAATGTATGCAACTTTTACACAGTATCATAAAATCATTTGAATCCGGAATGGCCAGATGAGCATGAAACGGTAAGACAAGTTCTCAATTCACAGGGCAAGGAAACCCAAAGGGTTCCAATAAAATTATTTCTGATCACTTTACTGGACACACCTTTGATTGAAAGTAGGATGATTCATGTAACTGTATGAGATGTGATTATGGGTAACCAATAGGAAATTCAGTGACACCAGTTTAAAATATGATAGCTGACTAAATCTCGATTCAATTAGATGTCACGACGATATAATAAAACGAATCTGCCGAGGTTTGGTTACCCATAAACCAGTTGGGAATTTGTATGGTATTCTCAACTAGTTCGGATAAATTAATGAAGAACACATTTTTGAACCTTAGTTACAACGTGCAATTTTCAGTAAATAACTTAGATTTGTTGTTCCCCACGAAGTCAACTATGCCTTAGCGAGGTTCGATCAAATGATTGAAAACCTACAAATCTTCGGAGATCAGTTGGGTTTCGAACACCGGTAACCGCCGGGACGACTAGCATTGCCTGTTAAAAATTGACGCAAATTTGTCCCTAAACGTCAAATCCCACGACCAGACAGCAATTGCATCACAAACAAGCATGCCGATGACACCAGCCAATGGTCCATAACATAACCGCCTGGTTGGCCAAACGCTGACCTCAAAATGAAAATCTAATCACATCAACCTTTAAATCATCGTTATGTATTTGTTTCCTTACGACCGAATCGACTCAGATTGATCAGTGACTTAACAATGTTACACGTATGAATCGAAAGCTTGAAAATGAATTAATTGGAGACATATGTTCACTAACAGTCCATGAGTTGAACACATTTTCTGATCTCTTCTCTTCCTCCATGTTAGCAGGAACAGAAGAACATTGTACATAATCTTTAGTGATTTTAACAGACACGAGTTAACTTTCCACACGACAATTGGTTTCCAAAATTTGGTAAATTTTCCAAACAGAGTTGGGAGTTACAAACGAACTGCGGTTTTTTATGTCCAGAAACGTGCACCTCTAAGTAACCCTGATTATTGTTTCTTAAAATTATGTCCGACTGTACAGAGTAGAACTGACCGGTATGTTAGGAATACGAACCAAGACAATGAATCAAAGGAATTTTTCATTTGAGGACCCACAAAAGGTCAAGATCTTTGATTTTTATTCAACAAATTTTTCAGTGTTTTCAGATCAGAATCCATATGTCCTCGGTGAACATGTTACGGACCACTGTAATTTTGAAACGAATTTCATCTATAGGGATAGATATTCATCACCGTCACTTAAAAAGTTACGCAAGAGGAAAGAGCGGGTCTATGACCGTGGATAAAGAACCCATTTTAAGAGGCTAATAAGATTGATCTAATTTAAAATTAGTTGGTTAAATAAAGTCTACATATATACCTCACTGGGGCACTACAGCTGTCGTAGTACGTGAAGGGATATAAAACGACTGTGTAGCAATACTAATAAAAAGGTCACCGTTGATGTTGAAAGATTCAGTTCTGAGTTCAGCCTAGTTTCACAGTTTACATCTCACTCACACTTAGTTAACTCTACACCATCACCTACTGTCGAACCCTCCACGGTCACTCAACTGTAACAGAAATCGTACACGATTAAACTGTCTGGTCTGAAGGAACAATCACCCGTGCAGCCACTCTTTGCATTTAATTAACTCAAATATGCAGTAACTGTCTAATAAGAGGAAACACTTCTGAAATTACCAAATATACTGATGAGTCCCAAACAGGACGAAATACCTCACCAATGCTCTTTGTTGGTTATCATAAACATTTCTATCGCATGTAAATGCATAGAAACAGTGGGGTATTACCTATCTCCCATGGAGTGAGCCCACACCGAACATCACCGACAGTGCCTGGTGCCTGTGAAGCCGAATGGGCTAATCCAAACATTCACCATCTGAATATGCCCAGTGATTAAGAACACGATGTAGGAGAACATATGTCTTCGGCGAATTCCTTTTGAAGACTTTTACAATCACATTTATATGACACAATTTCATTAGGGTCAAATAGAAAGGTGGATGAGTTATGTATCTGGCAATTTTCTCTTACCTTAAACCGGGGAGTTTGAGAGCTTGGTTCAGTTTCCGTTGAGCGCACAACTCAGGCTTCATGAGTCGGATGCTAATCGCCTCTGCGATTGTTAACGTCAGAAACCGCATTGCCCTCGAGGGGTGTGGTGATACTCGATAAATGACTGTGAATGCCGAGCGCATGTCAACCAAGTGTCCCGATTTTACCAAATGAGCAACGATCCAGCCTGACACAGTTCCATTCCTACCCTGGGCCAGTCAACGTGGGTTGTGATCTTTGATTCGTTGAGGTAAGTCGTTCGATCGACATAAGTCGCAACACAGGAGCACTTGTATTATTAGACAATCACAGGTGAGGTCAATTTAGACAGCTTAGTTGAAGCATCGGAAGTTTGGTGAGGTACAAAGCACACATCTTAGCTGAGCAGCATTGAGAGTAGATTTCACTGCTGAGAATAAAACTCTATTGACCATCTCAGTGGCGACATCGCCTGCAAAAGGAAGCTTCATAAAGAACATTTTCTTCTCCATTTTTGGCACTTTAGTTGGCTTATTCTGTTCAGTCCAATTACGGTCGATAAACTTCTCAGGATAGCAATTTTTCAGTAAGGTTCTGCTTACTAGGTCAATTTCGTCCTTTAAGGTATCTTCTGAACAGATGTGTCTTGCTCTCTCCAGGAGACAGTGTATGAGGTTACGATTTTGCTAGAGTGGGACGAAGCTATGAAAAGTTGTGTCCTGTCCACTTCATGTTGCTTTTCGATATATCTTTATCTGGATAGAGCTATCGGGGCGTCTAGCCAGAAGAACATCCAAAAACAGAAGGCAATTATTCTACTCTGGTTCATTTGTGGACTTAATTAAAGAAAGTACTGTGTTGAATTCGGACTCAAAATGGGCAAGATTAGTGTTCTTGTGAGCCACACAAAAGATATCATCTACATAACGGTAATATTGTTCTATACAACTAATAGCCGTAGTTGTCTTTAACATGACCAGGAAGATGTCGGTGAGAACAGATCCGAGGGGTGAATCCATAGAAACACCATGGAATTGGCGGTAGAATGTTGTTAAACAACAATTGTACATTTATTGTGCATTTGAGTATGAGTTCTTTGAGAGTTGTGACTGGCGGACTGTGACTGACGGATGTCGTTTGTGTTTTAATAAATTCACAAATTAGACTGACTGTTTCTAACAGGGAACTTTTGTAAAGAGAAAAACAAAATCCAAAGAGAAAATCTGCCGGTTTTTAGTGTTCACATTTTTGGTTATTTCTACAAACTGAACAGTGTCACCAAGTGTATTCTTGGCAACACGTTGACGTATGAGCTACAAGGGTCTAGCCAGCCAACGGGCAGTTGCATGGTGAGACGAATTTGTCATAGAGCTGATGCAAAGCATTTGTATACTAGATTTGCGTATTTTGGGTAGACCATATAGGCGGGGCACGTTAGAATTCATGTTATAATTCAGAAACCGGCCGAGATAACGTTCTTCCCCAAAACGGAATCTGGAAAGTACCGTCCCATTGTCAGCGCGTCAATGATGCTCAAACCATCTGAAAGGATCTAACTTGAGTTATTACTTAATTTGCCGAAAATGAAGAACATCAATTTTTCATATGGCTCTGCTAGCTCCACAGTTGTGGTCGTTGCTCATCGTGCTCACCTAATTTCTGCTCAAGTTACGAAATTTAAGACAATCAAAGTGGTGTTCCTAGACTTTAAAGCCGCATTCAGCCATCTTGAGGGATCGATATTTCTAAATCTTATTTCCGATAATGGTGTTAGTCGGAACTTATGAACATTGATTATCAATTAGTTCATTGAAAGAAGGCATTTCACATACTTGTCGTTTGCATCTGGTGTTCTGCAACTTGCAATGTGTTACCTGTTTTTCTTTTCAATGTATGAAAACTTCCAATTCGTTCCATATGCATCGACTGCAACTAAGCTGAGGATCTTCCTTCACGATGCCAAGCACCCCTAAGAGGCTTTAGAAATTCAAAGCCAGACAAGTGGTGTTGTGAAATTGTCCCTATTCCAATTTCTTCCATTGAAGGCCTCAAAATATCTGGATTTTGTTTTTCCCATGTTGGCGAATGAACCACGTACAGCCCTCTCAAAAACGTTTTTTTCCCATCATGCCCAATTAAGAACCCATACCGACAATAATAATGACAAAATATCTTAGCGACACTCCATTACAATGTTCATCATGGTTGCTGCGTCCTCAGGACAAATTCTATAAATTTACAAAGCTGTTAAATTTCTCGCTCGGACTTAGAATGTTGTCTGTTCCCCGCAAGCTGATTGTTAAGTTGGTGAATGCATGTGTAGCCCACCAAAGGTCGTTCTGCTCCCAGGGATTTTCCACGGTCTGTTGAAAATACACTTTTGCTTACTGGCCATATACATAAACACAACTCTAAATGCAGTGGCATCGCCAGGGATACTTACAGACTCTATCAGGGACATGCAACTACAAGTGTGCAAAAGTTTCATTTCCAAAATACTCTCAGACATTCATCATCCAATAAACAACCAAATTACGAAAGCTGTATTTACACCATCCACACGCTCAAGGTTCAAGCCTTCATTTACAAATATTTCTTCATATTGTAATTCTGCTTTGCGATATTTCGCACGTCTCATTGTTGATGAGGAGAAAGTTTCCACAGAACTACATAATTGATCACCTGGTTTTTTAAACTTAAATCCACAGATATGGTGTCAAAAACTGATAATTAACCCATCCGGGTTGATTTGATTTAATTATCGTGATGGTAGCCGAATATATATCTGACAGATCATCAAACGTTTGCTTTTTACCAACTATTGTCTTTTATTGTAAAAGAAGCTATATGTATTTCATCTCCAAAAAGCTATGCACGTCTCGCATTATTTTTCATCCGTTCGTGTCAGTGCAATTTTCACTAACGATTCGGAGAAATGATTGATTTCAATTTTACCCGCCACCCATTTTGTCCCCTGAAAAATAAAAATAGCTGTTCAGGAAAATCAGATGGAATGCCAAAAGATCAATATATTTCACCTCATTCTTCACCGCTAAATCTACTTTGCCATTTCCCTGTTTGTCTTTACAGCCTAAATTTTATGACTGTTCCAAAAGGCCTTTCTATTTTCTATTACATACCTAAGTTTGATGAATAGTGGACGGGGCTAACCCCATAGTCACAAGGACCTGTTGTTCAGTGGTGGAAGCCGGCAACTTAAGCCCCAGGACTTGGAGTGGCGAATCACATAAGGCCCCAATAGGTTGGGCGTGGTATTGAACCGGACAATAGCAGATCTTTGAATGGTTTCGCTGTTCGATTCACACGCTAAAACCTGCATTTAAATTGGATTCATCTAGGCTGTCTTCAAACGTCGCAAGTATGTATTCCACAGACGAGTGATTGAGATTTTCTACCGCCTGTCCCTTTCAAGATCTGATCTATGAAACCACTTTTTCATGTTTGGGTGATTTTCCTCAAAGTTGTTCAGTACAGAGTAGACATTCAGCAACATACAGCAACATAGTACAAGAAAACAGTTATTATTGTAATCCATATTCCGTCAGTGTCAAAGATGGTAGACATTAACTTAGCATTTTTATTTGCCAGAATTCATCTATCCATCCGAAGAGGATGTACCTTCCTAGAAAGCAAAGGTGGTTGTATGTTCTTTTTTGTCACCCAAACAATACCGGGTCGGAGATGGGATAAACTCCATTCTAAAGTACTTCAGTTTTTGATCGAAAAATTCGAATTAGATAAGAAACGCAGACATATCTATCTAACTGAACTATTAACAAAACCTCGCAACTAATCTTGGATTGGCTCAGAGTTATCAGACGGTAGGCTCTTCTAAAATTTTATCAGGCGGAGAGCAGGAGTTCCCGAATCACAATATATGGAAGTCAATAGAGTAAGATGGGTAACCTTGACAAGCTTGGATAATGTGGTCGGCCAAAACCAAATGAGGTTTGATTACAACACATTGATGGCTTTAACTGTACCCGATTTGGGAGTCAGACTTTCTTCTTACGTGAATATTGGTCCCTTCACTTACGCCTAAAATGATCTTTTCTCACTTACAATTTCTGTCCTCATATTCATATGTGAATGCAGCAGAGCACGTGATAGCAGTTATCGATCACTTTACAATTAGTTTACGTCTCCCTGGTTGCTGATAAAAACGAATTCAGCTGATAATACAGAACACAGGGGAGGAACTAAACTGGAAAATGACTGAGCGATACACGAGTGAACTGTCGATTGTGTCAAAGTCAATTTTCACGTTTGGTTGCCTTTTTATTTTGAAAACATATTTGTCAAATTGGTAATCAAATTTGATCCTGGGAGGAGGGGGGGGTGCTCATGGCTACATAGAAAATAAAGTCCATTAGGTGGAACTGTCAGTGATTTGATGGCTCATTGACCCTCTTCAAAGTTACATGGGTTAGTGTATAAATATACATATATATTTCATAATAAGTAGTATGTGAATGACAAAATTTCCCTGCAATCACACGAGCGGTTTCGCGGTTCTTGCCACTTGTCAGGCAGTAATCTTTTGTCAGTTCATTGGAAACTTATACCTGTGTTAATGAAGGGAAACGTAATGAACGGCCTTGAATTACCGATTGGCAATTGAGTATCTCTGTAAAATCATCATGTCGATTCCACCCGGTGTTAAATCCTTCGGCAACTCCTTGCTGTTAAAAAGTAATTTGACAATTCCACTCATTTATTTGACAAGTTGGAGATTGGACGAATGGAAAGCGATCCGCCATCCATTTCCGAAGGGGTCACTCACCACAGCGACACCTCCAAAGCAGTGTAAACCTGATTGAGTTCCGTTGAGATTCATCGGCAATGCATAGTTATCGAACTTTTGTCTGGTCGAACTAGAATGTACTGAATCGTGAGTCAGAGAACCGTAATTACCAAAATTATTTGAGCTGGTTCAATCAGTTTTTTTGTACACAAACCTGCATGTTATAGCCTCTTCTGTCTCGTCCGTTGAACTCACTCTTGTGTATACGAAAGTGACCCCGTTAAAAGCTTCATAGTGCTTTCCGAGGTGCATCACATCACAGGTACAAAAGGTTCTGGGAAACGAATCTTAGATTTAGTTATATGATCATGTAATCAATCAGGTCATTTTCAGCTGTTATCAATCGTAATAGCTGAGAGAGACTCATTTTCTATCAACTTCGTACGTTTATCTTGCATATTCTCATGAAACAGCGACACAAAAGAGTTCTAGTGTCGGTCCTGTCAATCGATCGTCTAAACCAATTCGTTTAAGGGTCCATTAATTATTCGCAATTCAAATGACTTCATTTTCCGACGATCGTTTCTGTGATTCCTGATTCTTTGCAATTGGCCCATTCCGTACTTGGATCCTCTGGTTCCTATTGATTCCACATTTCTCCAACCCCTCTCCCTCTATCCTTTTTTCGATCCAATACGCCTGATGAAGGTCATTTCTGATAAAAGTGATAGGTGCACCATGTTTCCATGTCTAACGAAACGAGGCAGGTGCACTCGAATAAACAGTGCGCGCAGATGTTCACATCAGCATTGTGGGGCCCAAACATTTCTTTTTTCCACTCTATTGGGTGGCGCATTGTAGTCGAAGTACAATACGGTTACATCAGCCCACTGTTACGAATCGTTTTGGGGGCTTTCTATCGCACACCGAATGAGTCTTCAAAATAAATCATCATCCTCGAAAAGGGTATGTTGATACAATGTAACAGCTATTTCATTTTGCTATATCCAGCAAATACAATTTAATGAAAAATATTTGAAGAGAGATCACAAGAAAGCTAGGTTGCATGATTTAGGCTAAGACACATTTCACTGCATCTCAACCGGTATATCGTTGAACATTACACCAGGTTACACACGAATACAACAGGGTGGACTCATCACACTTTGACCGCTGCCAATTCAGTGACAGTGTGACTGACAGTTCTTTTAGGACACACATGCCACGTTTCCATTTCGTGATTGCAACCGACTCCGCAAACTGGGGCTTGGTGTTAGCATAAATGATCTTAAATCGGCTTGTCTGGTCTGGACCATGATGCATCATCAACAGATGTGGAGCGGTAGATGACGTAGTCTTTTTGTGTTTTCTGTGTCCTTGGGTAAAGGTGTAATGTTATTGAGTGTGTCAGTAGTGGGTGATGCGTGTGTGTGCATTTGAGAGGTCAACTTGGAGAATGATAATAATGATAAATAAGCAGACATGATCAATCCGAAATGAACCCTGTATGGTTGCACTATCTGAGATAGGCGTCGGATCGATCACATCTGGATACCAGCATTCCCCTCCTAAACAATGAGCCTTCTTACAGTACCTGAAAGGATAGCAAAGTAAAACTTGGTGAATACAAGTGTCTCACTCTTATTTAGAGATTTAGATCCATGGAGTCAACACGAGAAGTTAGATGAATAAATGTAAATATCAATAAAGTTACGTCCCATGAACTTCTTTTTCAACACTTGTAGCTCTGATTTAGACGTAAACTCTTCATAGGATGTGACTTCTGAGATTATTGTTCCACACAGGATGACTTACACCCCGCGTCGATTTATATATATATATATATATATATATATATCGTTATCAATCGCGATCTCGTGACCTGTCCGTGCGCAGTGGTTCCAGATTTGTGTCCTCGGGTCAACATATCGGAGGGAAAGCTTGTGTTCGTGTAGGCGAGTACGCCATTGTTTACCTGTCTCACCTATGTAGTGTTGGTTGCGGCCCAGGCACTGGATTGCTTAGATGACTTCTGATCGTTTGTGCTGTTCGACTTGATTCTTGCCGTTGAAAAGAAACAATCGCACGGTTGCCGTTGGTTTATGGGCGATGGTGAGTCCCAACGGTCGGAGTATACGATCGGTGGCTTCTGACGTGCCACGTTTGTGGTTCTTTTGTTTTTACCTCTGAGGTACGCTTTAATAAAACTCCTGAGATATGCGTTTAATAAGAACAGTTGAAAGAGTCGGCTTCTTTCTCTTGTCCTTAGCTCCGGTGGGCTGCGCTGTGTTTGCTCGGTGGAATAGAGCTTGCACACAACTCTTCAGGTGGCGCAAAGGGTGGTTGCTGTTGTAATTGAGGATGCGGTCTGTTGCCGTCGGCTTTCGGTAGACGGTTGTTTCTATTCTTCCGTCAGGTTGCCTCATGAGAAGGATATCGAGGAAGGAGAGTTGTCAATCTTTTTCTTCCCATCGTGTGAAGTTGACACCAGGCACCTGCTCGTTGATTATTTTGTGGAACTGATCTACCGTGGAGGCCATTAGTATGAAGAATGTGTCGTCCACATACCGTATTCACATAAGAGGTTGTAGAATTTCAGATGTTTTGGCTTCGAAGTGTTTCATAACCGCGACTGCAAGCAGGTCTGAGAGTGGCAAGCCCCTTGGAGTTCCTCGTACCCCGTCGAATTGAAAGTAGGTTTCCATACAGAGTTCTACGCGTTTCACTATTTCTTCGTTCTTAATTATAAACTTTGGTCGTTTTGCAACAAACGTCAAATACTTTCGATGGCCATTTTTTTCGGTATGTTGGTGAACAGTGAGGTTACATCGAAGGAGACCATCACTTAGTCTGGTTCGATCGTCAGTCCGTTGATGTGTTCGAGGAATGCCATGGGACTTTTTGCATCATTTTATTTCGCCGGTAATGATGGACCTAGTAGCTGGAAGAGCTACCTTGCGAGGTTACAGTTGGGTGCTGTTGTGGATGCGACAATGGGTCGTAGTAGTACATGGGGTTTGTGCACTTTCGGTAGTCCATAGAACCGTGGTGTAAGACCTTCTGTGGGTTTGACTCGTCTATATTCTTCGTCTGTTAGTTTCTTATTTTTCTTGAGAGTGGAAAAGAATTTGGTTAGTTGATTCCTCAGCTGCTTCACGGATTCCAGTTGGCTAATCGATAATTTTCTTTGTCTTCGATGAGTTGTTTTATCTTTCCTTTGTATTCTCTTTTGTCCAACAGTGCCATTGCATTGCCTTTGTCTGTCAGAAGCATGACAATACTGGAGTCGTTTTTCAGTGATTTCAATACTCTTATTTTGACATCAGGGATCAACTGCGGTTGTTTGGGTTGGTTGAGCTGTTGGCATATTTTGATCCTAATTTCTTCTCTTTTGTCTTCAGGTTACGAGCAATTTCTTAGTCCGTTCTCCACCGATGCGATGAAGTCGGTCTATTTGGCATTGGAGTGGTTGAATTTCAGGCCTTTCATGAGAATTGCTGATTCTTTGATTGTGATTTGGTGTTTGGGAAGTTGTGAATCTGCTTGGAATATCCTGAATGTGTTAAGCCTAAGTTGTCAAACCTTCTTTTTAGCCTCATTCGGGTTCTCAAACGGTTTGCGGTTGATGTCTCTTCTATAATACTCTATTAGTTCGATCCAATCTTTGTCCAGTAATTTACTTGCTTCGTTTCTTAAGTGCTCACATTTATTGTCGTATACGGATTTTCGTCCGTGGGCGTCATTGATCAGTCCACGATGTATTCGTTTGTAGTAGGCGCATACGATGATTGTAGCGTAATTCGGAGCGGACTGTTGGCCACTTGACAAGCACTGATGATGTCACCTCGGTTGGTGAATAAAACGTTTGCAAACGAATTGCCAAGCTCGGTGAACAGGCGCAATGGAATACATATATATATATATATATGTATATAAAGAAGTTCTTTGTCAAATATGTATATATATATACATATATTTGACAAAGAACTTCGTTGTATGAGAGCATTTTAATAAGGATAACCACTCATTTAATTGGATAAACAAATGACCAGACGAAATTTACGTCAAGTTTTGAGCACCTCATCAACGTATCGTTCATAGTAAATCATAATCAGACTTTGTTTTCCTGGATTGTACGAAGTTTTACTCTATTTGTGATTCAACTTTCATATTTCGTGTTGGGATTAGATCGAAAATAATCAGGAAATATTACTTTTAGATCAAGAATTTATTTTCACACAAGACATGTTATAAATACAGGATAGGATGTGAGTGGTCTTCATCACGAAAATTACACATCATAATGAAAACACTAAACCATCCGTTTCCGTGAAATAATGCTCAGCGCTTCCACTCCTAAACTTTTTCCCATCAAGCTGTGACCAAAACCCCGGTATGCTTTAGCCACGACTACCACAATCCTTTAGCCAAAATCCACAATGCTTTAGCCTTGACACTAAAGAGTTTTGTTAAAACCTAGAATGCTCTATCCAAAACCCATTGTCCTCGGCGCACAAACTTTAGTCATACCGCTGTAGGTGCGTCAGATCGAAAAGTATCGGAATATTCTGAGTGCAACAAATGCTGAAACATTTTCTACAAATGTTTATGTTGCAAATCTTGGTTAATAAATGAGTTGTGGCAATCGAATCTATCCCAATAGCAAAACGTTCAGGCGTCCTGCTCTTAACCTGTTGGATACTATGAAACACTCAACCACTATGCCCCAAAAAAATAAGTCACAACACCAACTGTCAGTTCAAACTTTGAGTGAAAAGCACAGGAATGTGTTTGTGGAATACGCCAAAATGATTTTTCATCGCAGAGCGCAAGAGAAAATGCTGTCATTGATTCGACCACTGAGCCCTCTCTCTTTCCCAAGCCATGTTGGACGGTACGTGCATAATTTTTCCAGTATTCGGTTGGGTCATGTTATGGTTGAAGCACTACCACTTGGGTTCAAATTTTGTTGTTCTCGTCGTAAGGGACGTCAGATTGATTTAGAAAAACTTTCGGAAAGTTGGTCGGGCAAACGACTGATCTCATACTAAGTTCTTCGGAGAATCTAGCACGTTTTAAATCGTCACTGGTTACAACTTGCTATCAATACGGACTTTACCAAATTCGTAACAAAGAACCTCTGACGAAAAAGAACACATTGATGCCCTAAGAGACCTACAACGTCACGCCGAAGTCCTTTCAAGTAAACCTGATAAAAGGACTGGCATTGTGCATATGAATCGTGCCGATTACGGATCCCAAATGCTACAACTTTTATCCGATCAAACAAATTTGACCTGGGATATCAACTAAATGGTCAAACGGGGAAAGCTGAAAAGCAAATTACCGATACATTGAAACGGCTTAGAGATATAGGTTACATATCATGCTCTAACGTGCCCCGCCTATATGGTCTACCCAAAATACGCAAATCTAGTATACAAATGCTT
>UZAN01041293.1:35746-59194 GCA_900618425.1 Echinostoma caproni | reverse complement strand
ATAGTAAGACAGACTTTTGAGGGTATAATATTTGTTCTTTGCAAAACCCAGTTGCCATTAAACGACCGCAGAAGTGATTCGTATTCTATGAAACGTCCCCCCCTTAGCCACACCATTCATGAATTTAACTTGATTGCTAAATCTGCTTTACATCGGTAAACTGTTGAAAGCGTTACATAACCCTGTGTTGAAAAGGAGAAGGAAATTTATGCAGGCTGAGGTCACCACAATGAACAATACAAGACGAAATTGAACACTAACAGAATATATAAAACTCTCGCTCCATCCTAAGCGAGGGCATCAAGTCGAGCACACTGTGTCACTCAGAACATCCTTCTGGAAGAGGTGATCGATTGATAAAAACCCACATTATGCCAACCTTGGCTATGGCTTCCCCCTTACTCTGAGCCAGCACTAAATATCAGTTGTGATTCAGTGAAATCATGCGGTAAATGCCTCGGGCAATGTCGAGATTTTGTGTTTTCCCATCCGAATGTGGCAAACATCGCTAATGTGTGTAAATTCTGGTATTCAGTTCAACAGTTCGATTGTAACCAATTGGACCGGTTTTGTTATTAAAACTCCATTTTACTTCAGTTCAGTCGAGATCGTTCTAAACAGTATGCCGTAAGACTCGTGGGTATCATAGATACGTTTTTCTTGTTTGACATAAGCGGACAACCAACATGAAGGAATGCCGAAAACCGTGGTTTTATGTTTAAATTGAGTAGGGAATTTCATTTCGGACCGACAGCCAATACCTTATTCTTATAGTCTATCGAGTTCGCAATTAACCTCTCAGGTTTGTGCTTCTCGCATTCCAATGCAAATGAATTAAACGGGAGAAGCTGCACGGATTAGTTGAACCATTGCATTTCAGTCTGTTTGATTTACTGGACAGACTTGCGTCGTCAGCTGATCCGTCATTGCGGGAAGTTCGCTCCAAGAAATGCTCCAGCAGTTTTAGAATTATCTTGAAGTTGGACCAATCTTTACGTCCACGTCGATATTTCACAACAAAAGATAAAGAAGGAGATGGTTGAAGGTCTCAGCTGACAAACTACTTTATTGTTCTACCGCAAAGAGGCTGCATTGCCATGGTTACTGGTAAAAGATGTCTGGCACCATCCTCCCACTCTAGTCAAAAGCTCGGATGAGCCCTGTCTAATTCTTGATCTCCTCAACTAAATGTTTAATAATTGACATCATCAAACAGCTTTACTAGTTATCACTGTCCATTATGAATTCCTTTCAGATGCTTTCATTGTTCCGTGTTCATAGAACACAATAGAAAACCGTGTAACTGCTCTGATTTGTAAGTCATCAAGGAAACAAAGGAAAAAGTGGGCTTACAAGGAAATGAATCAAATCAGGCAGAGGCTTTAAACATTTTTGGTTTGACTCATTTTTATGGTTTGTAGTAATTAAGAATAGGACGTCTATTTCGAAAATTCACTTGGTCCTAGAGGCCGATGCAAATGTTTCACTTAGTGCCGGTGAAATTTGGCTGAAACAGTCTCAATCATTCGGATGAATAGCACCCATTTTGCGCCTTAAACTCTCCCACAGGATGTTGAAAATTAATCCATTTAGGGTTTTACCTGATAGTATCACAGTAGCAGAATTTTGGGGAATAGCAGAGTCTTGAAAAGGTTCCACCTTATCAATGGACATTGAAACAAGTTTTTGTTTTTCTCATTAAATATGCATTTATAAAGAGGGATTTATTTTATTATTTTGGTTTCACGAACCTAACACCTTTGCTTTTATAAATAAAAACGCGATGCGTACAGATGGGCTGGTTTTGGCTATCACCAGTACATAGTTTTAAACAATTAAAAAGTTTCACTTTATCCCATTGCTACAGCCGGATAGACGTGATACGTGACATGTTCAATGTGAACATATATGTCTCACCACCCACTCAAATAAGGGAAGGATGCAAGCAAGTCTTCCCATCGAGTCCCATTGCTTATTTGCCGTCAATGTAACTGAAGTAGAAGGCATTAACTCAGTCATCCCCTAAATGGTAACTGGATGTAATCGGAAACGGTTCAGAATAGTTTCTGTCATTATGAAATATTATGGTTCAAATTTTCAACCAGAAAAAGACGGTTTTTTTTTCACTCTACATGAAATCTCATCACTGAGAAACCCAAACGGTTATCTATCCAGCGGCCTTCGCTTTATAATCCTTGAAGATGCTGATAGGACTTATGTTACTTCTATGCGGACTTTTGACATCAAGTTAATGGTCCGGGGATTTCTCAAACGGTGCAGTAAAATTGTGTATGAGTATCAGATCTTTTCACAAGTTAATTGACTGGGGAGTAATTTATTCATTTTGTAATGGCAACAGGTTCCATATACTACTGCAAAGACTTATAATTACCGTACGAGTTTCTTCGGACTCACTGAATGCTCGGTGCTGATTTAACCCAACCAAAAACGCGGTTCAGCAAGCCAATTTTCCTTATATCTTTGTCCATCTTTTGGCACTACTGAGCAAACAGCTCAAGTCCTCTTGAGAACTTATGCCTACGTCATTCTCATATGAGGTTTGTGGCTGCTGCTGAATCTACTCCTTGGTATGCGGTTAGGATATTACTATTGGAAACATGGAATTGTATGTTGGTCTGAACAGACCATTAATAAACTGTGTTCCTTGAGGTGATAGCGAGCCCTTGACTGAAGTTATTGAATTCCAGATTTCGGTGTCGTCTGCAAACAGAATTATATTTGGCCCTAACACATTCGGTTAATCATATATGAAGTCCGGTAACAGTCGGTAACCATGAAAGGACCCTGATGGAACCCCGCAGGTAACTTTGAAAGGACCGGATGGGGAATCGGGAATGCGAACTGGCATGGTCCGTTGTCGGAAAAATGCTTTAACCTAATCAAGGACGAGACCTCGAATGCCGTAATTGTTAAGCTGCTGTAACTGATCAAGATGGTGTACGTCACGCTTACCCTGATTCTCATCGTTTGATGCGTTANGTTATCGTTCACACTTGCCCACTGATTTAAGTATGATGCACTGAAACCCATATGGAAAGCTCCAATTAAAGGGCCGTTGTATTCACAATTACAATGTACGGTCACGAAACGTCTCCTGAACTTTCCAAGATAAACTAGAGTCGGGTTGGATAGACTTTCATTTCACTTCATAATAATTTGCAACAGCTTCCTCAACATTTTAACACATTTCCATTACTACTGACTTCCTAATTTCCGCAGAAATGTAATTGCAGTGGCATTTAAATCAGAGTTACATGTGAGTATTTGAATGAGATAATCGATATTGATTTGAACTCACCATCCTTCAGAATTCATCATCCCGGGTGATGATAGCCCGGTGGTAACGGTGGTTTGAGTCCCACTACCACCGCTTTACTTCCCTCATTTGTGTGTTGTATGGCAGACCTTCGATTGGTCACTTGCTCGTTCCTAAAATTTGGATCATTGTGTATCTCATAAAATGAGGTATAATTGAAAAAGAAAAAAAAAAGAATGAAAAGCACAAGACTGGAGTTGCCCTCATACTAAAGCTTATCAGTAGTGCTTTTTGAAGAAACTAACCTGGTATTCCACGGTTGAGACATATTGTGATCAGACAGACGTTTCTCGTATAGATAGCGTTGTGTAGAATGCTAAGACTGATGAGTTCTAATCAGAGCAAAATTCGGTTCTGGTGCTTCCGGATGTACGGTGAGAGGACTTTGAGTAAAGGTTAAGTTCGAAGGATGGTTAGTTCAAATCGGTAACTTAAGTCTGTTAACTGACAGCGGCATATCAACATGAACAATTGATTAATTCCGGTTTTTCCTAGGAAAAGCATCACTTAGCAGACAGCTTAGATACCATTGTGTGCACGTCTCTTGAAACTTGTCCGGGGATCGATTGTAAACGGCAATTACTTCCTAATCGGACAACTCGTGGAGTCCACATTGTATCTACGCAGAGGCAGCAACCGAGTATAGATTCGAAGAAACCTGAGTCCATGGTAGCCTATTCATAAAAACATGACACAATGAACGGAATATTTTCTAAATATCCACTGAACAATTATTAGGTAAACAATGAAAGATGTATTCAAATATTCTTTTTTCATATAAATTTCTGGGGATTTAGATTTGGACACAACGACAAACAATACATATGACGAACGAAAAAACATCCCGTGCATTCCAATAATGAGTACAGTTTGGATTCGTGAACTGAAAAGCGTAATATATTTTACAGGCCAGGCAGATTTTCCTGAAAACAGTTCGTTTCAATGCACATCCGGAATCCGTACACACCCGCACACACACGCACACACTCGCGAACATTGTAATTATGTCTAACTGCGTTTTCCATCGGGCAGTTAGTTGTATTCACTCAGATGAGCGGTCAGAAAAGAACGCACAGGGTAAACGGGCAACTAGAAAACTTGACTGGGTAAGCAATGCGCGTTCTCCGTTCTTATAGAACACCGAAAACACCTCCGTGTATGTTCTTCTCTGTGCGCACCCCATTCACTCACGGTTGGAAAGTAATCGCGCACGCACAAGATCTATCTGTATTTGGCCAACAAATCTGTGTTTCTGACTAACATCCGTGGTGTTGGTCACCAAAGTCGGGATGAATCGGTCTTACTTAATGGAATCAGTGATCCGTAAGCTGAGAGCTTTGGGTAAAAAAACAACAGTATTGTAGTGATTGCGGGTGAACCAGCATCCGTCTCGTTCACATCTCGCTGGAACAAGTTGATAAAATTGACACAAATAAACAGGAATGAATCGATAAAAAACTCAGAACATTTTTTTCAGACTGAAAAAGATGTTTCAGTAACTGGTAGATTATCAGGTTGCCATTTGATTCCTGGATCACTAGCCTGATTTACTTGTCTTGCCATGTAACAAATCAAATATAGGTCAACCTCTGAAAGATCGGCAAAGTGAAAAGGTTTTTGTTTTTCATAGAATATTCGAGTTTTTATTTAGTAGGACTAGAAGATCGAAGCCGTTTCTGGTTCACATAAGCTACATCTCATTCTGAATAATGTGGAAGATGTTGACTTAACCGCTATGAAAGCATCATCCTGATCAGAAAATAAAATCATGAAATGTGTTTCCTCCCCTTCCTTATTACATCTGCTATCTCTATTGCTGCCCCTTTAAAAATGTTTGATTGACATCTGGCCAAGTGGAGATCTACAGTCGTGGTTGTTGACCAACCAGCTATGACTGATTTTACTACACTACTATTTTGATCCCTCCATTGATTACATTATATGAGTGAATATGTTCGCTCCCCACATGTGTTATATATAGTATTTGTGAACTCCATAATTGCTGGACTCTTTCAACGTTATGCAAATCGAATGGTCTATGAATTGATGTTGACTTGTCCAAAACGTATTTCATGCACGTAGTCATGCACTCAACGTCTCGGTCGTCAGCTGCGTGATTCGGGGATAGATTGGTCTTTCCAAGATTAGAAGAAACTTCCCAATCCGAATACCGATAAGTATAAACATTGGAACGCACAATGGACGCGGCCATGAAACGGAGAAACAACTTTTCTTTGCGGTCATTTGAAGGCCATTGCATACAAAGTTCCGTCACAAAAAAAGATTATCGCAAAGATTATTTAGATAGTGAATCTATATAACTTGGAATAACGCTACAAAACAAAACAAAATAGTTCACGACATGATAAATAACTTTGAATAAAAGTGCAGATATTCACAACAATTATCTCGTGCTGACGAGGCAGAAATACTGAACAGCTGTTTCGTCCTCGTTGGGATTCGTCGGGAGCGCATACTTTCCGTGAAACTAATAAGAACTTTCGTTCTCTTTTATCTGAAATTTAAATTTTTGTGATTTCGAAAGTTGCACGATACAAGTGAAAGAAAACAACCTTCTTTCACATTTTTCATTTTTCATTCTTTTTATTCGACATTCAAATATACAACTGTGAAGAAGAAAGAAGCGACCGATCAAAGGCACGCCCAACAACACAATTGGTGAAAGTGATGCTGTGATGGTGGTGGTGGGAGTAGAACACTCGTTTTCGGGGGTGATAAGTTGATGACGTTACTACCGTACAACCACCACGTGCGTCAGCTCCGAGCTGGGAATATCGACACGTGGTATTCATCATCCTCCATTCTGTTCTGCACCGCCGAACGTAAACTCATACATTACTCAACTCTGTTCTATGGCATGTGAAACATTCTTTTCGCGTAAGATCGACCGATTACATTATTCCAAGGTCACCTCCAGTTTGGACACTACATGAAAACACCATCCCCACACACTGGTGGATGAAAAATGCCTGCTCACTCCTTTCCTCATAAAACAGGTCTGTCAGATCCTGGTCTCAAAATAGATGAACGTAACCAATAGAACTTGTGACGGGTGTGTTTGGTAAAACGTGGATAAATTAGGTTTGCATAATCCATTGTTTCTAGTGTTTAAATTTAAGTATTCGAGCATATTACTCGTTCAGTTAGAATTCAGCAGACACATGGCTGTGCCGTTTTTGTTGTGAATTTTACACCCGTGTTTGCGTAACAAAGAGAACGGTTCATTGTGAAGCAATCCGCGTGGTCCGAGTGAGTACACCGTCTGACAAAGAACAAAGGAAAACAGACACAGAGAATATTTGTGTTCAGTCCCCTCCCCTCCCCCGGGCGCCTCCCTTTTGTCACCTACTTCTCTCTTCTTACCATGAAAATGATATTCAGACTGATCCATGCCAGCAGAGATTGATGCAATACTCACCCATTCACCTTTTTCAAAGAGACGTGTACAACAACAACAACAATGTCGATTCGGAAGAAGCGAACCTTTGTATTGTTTTCTCAATCATCTAACGAAACAGGTTTTAAAAAAACTTACAAATCTGTCTTCGTTACTTCTATTTCGCTTCTGTGTGTCCACGTAAGTTGACATGTAGCATGCGTACAATACAGCGTCGCACACGTTTCATGTCAGTTTCACTTAGGTGTTGTTGCGCACGACGGACAAACGCTGGGTGAATTTCTGTCACACACCCACCACATAAAGAACAAAATACTCAAAGATGTAAATCTTGGATAAAATGAACCACTGCTGTCTGAGTGTTTATAATTCTTAGAGAACAAAATACCGTCCGACTAAATGCCTAGTACATCCCGCCTTTCAGAACGCTTTTTCTTACAAAATTATGCTTTAATTTTTGTGAAAGTTCAGTGGCCTTAGTGGGAGTCACACCCGCGCATAATTGCCGCTACACCGCCTGCCTACTGCGGTAGTCAGCTTACCTGCCACCTGACGGATTCCACTTACATTTGTAAGTTGGATTGGTAGTCCAATACTCTTGGTGTAGACTCATAGCTCATCTGGTGAAATACGTGCTGTACAAAGTGTAGGCAGTGTTTATGCGTAAGTTCGAATACCGCCCAGGCTACTGAACGTCTCACAATTCAAACACAATAATTCAGTTTACCATAATTGTCTAACAGATTTTACAAGTGTCTATAATTCATTGATAAATTTGATTGAGGAGATGGCTACTTATGCCCATATCTTTATTTTGTGGGTATTCTAACTGAGATGCAAACAACTTATTATTCTTTTTTTAGTTTAAAATCATTTATGTTAATCTTGTGTGCAGGAAGAGGGAAAACAGGCATGTTTTTGCTGTTGTAATATAATCGCACATCACTTATTTCTAGATTTCAATGATACCTCACCATGTTGTTGTTGAAAATATCTGCAATTAGATATCGTTTTATAATCAGTTTTAGCGTTCGCCTGACCACAGTCATAAATCTTTCGTCTCGGGGTGATAAACAGAGCAAGTTTGTTTTCAGATCATTTTGCAACCGGATGGGATAATACCCGACTTGTTGAAGAAATCAAAGCTGACGCTTCTGATCTTTATATCGATGATATCAGTGGACTGCGTGCTGCAACGCAGTCAACTAAATCGCAGTTTATTCAGCCGTCAGAAAGAGGAAACATATATCATACTTTACGCATCACTACCTGGCTATATCTTACATTGTCTATGGAGGTGTTTAACATCATCCGTGGACTGTTTGTGGATGTTCGAATTGTGGCCATTCATCGTCAAACATGTACACCTATCAAACCAAGTGCTGATTCTGTCATATCACCGTTGTGATACAATCTGAGAATAGAAATAATTATGAGCGGCAAGTGGAACGTATTGAAGGGGTGTTTCACTGAACTGTCTCCGTCAGCTCTCTGCCGTGAGTGTGTTTTCCGCCCAATGCGTAATCATAACTGTGTGCCAGATTGTTTCAGATGGGATCTTTCCCGATAAGGTTGAAACACTCACATGTGGATACGATTTTGTTTGTGTCCACGTATCCAAGCAAATCTGATTTTCGGATCCAGATAACTGTGTACACGAAGATACACTTCTCATTGTCAGAGGGAGGAGAAAAAAATAACAGAGCAATTTCTATATCTATCACAACTCACGTGTTTCCTAACGGGCATCAGACGGTGTATATCCGTCTACGGATTTCACAGTAACAAGCAAATAATAAAACTGTGCGTATTCCAAACAGAAACGTAGAAACAAAGTAGAAACCCGATAAGAAGGGTTTTTTCGATTTATCGCGTCAGACATGCACCTATATAGTCGGAATAGCCAGTAGATTAGTAAATAGGATAAGCTAATGTTGGATAAATGAGTAGATGGGTGAGTATGTGCATAATGTTTGGTTGACAACAGGCAGTAAGAACATTGGAAAAATGAAGAGCACAAAGCCAAGTAAAAAACTGTGTGTGTGTGAATCACATAGAATACGAAAGATTTTAAACGGGAGGGGAATAAAACAAACGTGAACATGTGAAGAAACAAGTGAGTAAATGATGGGGATACATATTTACGGGACAATCACTTTAATGGCCAAGAAAAAGGACTGAATTAACTAGACCACGTGGCTTGCACATCTCAGGTTTCATAATCCTAATGGCCATGAACTCCACAGTTTTCAGGAGTTTCCTCTATAATTTTCCGTGTGGCAGTTGAAAACTGTAGGGAAACTTGAAATTGCTGACTCTGGGTCAATGCTGTGTTCAGGTGTTTTTGGAGATTTGATCTTGTAAAATTAAACAGTAGTTTTACAGTTAATTTTTACCAAACAATATTAGTCTACAATCATCAACACTGTTACATTTGTGAATAAAAATTCTGTATCCAACGGGGGTATGATCTCATGTTGCAAATTTTAATTACTGATTTGATATAGTGATCTGAACAAATCTTTTAATTTGCACATAGCCAATAATTTTCGAGATGTTTCTAGATGGTTAACAATTCGTGATGCTCTAGCTAAGTCTCTGCGGTTGAGATCCAATTGGAACGGCGGTAGTCTTGGAGAGTTGATTCCATGACTAAAGTTACCTCAATATCTTTGAAAGTCTCGTTTCAGGTTTTTGTGTTTTATCTTTCTCTCTCTTTCGTATTGCTAGAATATTCAAGAACAGTTCTCAATTTGGGATTACATTCAGCCCAGTCTAATACCACCCATCTCATGCTTTCACTCCGTATGAATGAAACAAACATGAGACATGTGGTCAGTACACTAACAGCGTTATTCTGTTGCTTCGTCATCATCCTTTTCTCCTGGGTTTTATTTTCATGTTGCAAATGACAGTAATGGATTGATGACGATTTTTAAATTATTTACTCTCACCTATGATACGATGCATGAGATCTTGCAACTAGCCCACCAAGTTCTCAAACTTGGTTCCAATATCCGTTCAATCAGTAAGTAAATGCAAAGTGTACAACTCATTGCCAAGAGCGAGTACATCGGATTCCAGTTGACAGGCTTCAACAGAATGATAGTTCCGTACTCAACCCTCACGGCAGTCCGTGTGTTCCCACGTGAGAGAGAGAGATCTGGATCGAAGAGAGTCCTTTAATGCACTGGGATCGTCAACCCTTTCAGTCTCATAGTTGTACTTCTTCAAAAGTGTTTTCCGCTTTATCCTCATTAATCGACAGTTTACGACGCGAAACATAGGAATTGGGGAGAGAAATTGGTCACATGCAGTGCTACGTTTGTGACTGACAATGGTGAACGTTGCCTATCATGTGAGTTTGACTGTTCGCACAGAATCACAATCACTGGGTAAGTTCAGCTTGCGATCAGTTCACTTACAGGTGTTTTACCGATTAATCTCGGTCACATTCGGTTCCGCAGCAAATCCGGAAGGTTTGCTTTAACGAATTACCTCGAGAAGTCAACCCAGGTAGTAAGTTTCTTGCACGTACCTGTTTGACAGCCCTTTCTCTAGCGAGGTCTGATTTGTAGAGCGAAAGGTGACACCAATCCGAACAGTATGGTTGATCTTTTGTGCTCGATTATTTCTTTTAAAATCGGATATGGTCTCTGTAGTGGCATCTAACCGGTCATGCCTATGTGAGTATTGTGTTGTTTTGAGCGATTTGTACAATCTATCTCCAATCAAGGAACTTTAGTGGAAAAATTCTCCACCCACCACTTTGTGTACTTTGTTCTCCTAAGGGAGCTAAAATTGAATTGTTCCGATTGCGTGCCCCGTTGATGTGTGTTCTTTTCTACGGTGTAGTACGGGGTGAGCAATTAAGGGCTTTATTCTACTCGTCGAACTCACAGTAAACGCACACGCATGCACACTCACACACAAAAGCACGCAAGCGAACAGTGGGATGCGTGCACGTTGGTTCAAGCATGCACACACACACACACACCAGACCGATAGAGCATCACATTCAGTCCCACTTATGTATTGGAAGATCGAAGGCGGTAACCAATTAGCGGTTGGCGGCAAAATGTGTTTAAATGCTAATTAGAAGACCATGATAGGCAAAGAGGGTAATAGTGGGTGAGCAGACCGAGTGTTGCGGTGGCGCGACACTTTCCTAAAAGCGGACAACAAAGAGAGGGGTGTATGCGGAGGGGTTATACCAAACTGGTGGTGGTGGTGATGGTGGTTAGTAGTGAATTGAGCACAAGTGATGCGAGTTCACATTGACATTGGATTTTAAATAACCAGGGAGCCGATGAAAATCCAAACCTATCGCATTTGTGCGTGTGTGTGTGTGTGTGCGTTTGTGTGAATGGGTGTGGTCGGTAAGTGCTAGTGGTAGAAGTAGTATTGGTAGTGGCAGTAGTAGTAGTCTTGACGAATGAGACGGTACGCGATAAGACGGCACGGAAAGGAAAGTGACATTAGCTTGTCATCGAGATGTGCTAATCGTCTCCTTAAGCACGCGCGTACACACACACAGACAAACACGTTCACGAACTTGTGCATATCAAAACGTGGTGAAACATGCAAACCGCCAATCAACAACCGATTCCATTCAGAGACTAGAGTTGCCTTATCCCAGCGAACTAACACCAACGCAAATGGATCACGAGCACGTTCAACAGTGTTTAGTGGTGTGTGTGTGTGGATACCATTTGTCGGTGCCGATGTACTGCCGACAGGCAAGCACAAACAACATTGACAGCCTAATCCATGGTACGTTCATCCAGACAAGTGTTCTGAAGAGCCCATGATCTAATTTGAGCCAAGTGTGAATGAATGTTCGAACCAGACGGATCCTTTTAGCTGGTAATGAGATTCCCGGTCTCACATACGTTCACGCCAATAAATATGCAGAAAATAGTGTGCATCTGTGCGGAGGGTGGGAGTCGAAATGCATGAAATCTGGAGGAATTTCACCAGCATTCAGATACCTTGAGAGGCACAAGGGCACGAGGATGAACGGATTGACAGGCAGGATACTTAACCACAGTCCAACAGTCAGATCGTCTGTTGCCACGCGAGCGCATCAACATATTTGAGGTTGAGAGAAAAACTTAGCCCAAGAGGACGAAAAATGACCTGGCGTTCCTCAAAGAGATTCAACGGTTCTTTCTTCGTTCATATACCGGGATCCATTATTGGAGTTTTGATTGTCATTGTAATCATTCATCGTGGATTAAATCAACTTCTGCGGGTGCAGACGAAATTGGTGTAAAGTTTAACCAACTGTATGAATATCAAGAATTAGGCCATGAGACATCAAGTAACAAGTTGTTCTTGAACCTTCCTTTTATTTTATACAAGCATCTGGCGACAGTATCCCTGTCAAAAAATGCCTGAGGGTATTGTACATTTGGGCGTTGATGACTAGGATTTACACGAATGATCTTTTCCGTTTGTATATTCCTGCGTGTACTCCGAACTGCTCTCGGACAATAATTTGTTAAACAAAAAAAACAATTTGACTTGCATTTTATAATAACACTTTTAAATAATCAAAACCATTAATAGGGCGGTAGTGGCCCCCGGTGAAAATGTCACCAAATTATCACCCCGGAGACGTTTGTTCGAATACCATCACTAACGCTTGACTTTCCACGATTGCGTGTGTTGAATGGTAGACCTTTGTTTGACCGCTACCCCTTTCGTGAAAATTGTATCAATGTGTAATTAATAAAAGGAAGTAAAATGAAAAGAAAGAAAAGAACAACAATCGTGGAGGAGATTTTTTTTCACTTTAACTGAGAATGAGTTGACAACCAACTTTTAGTAAACAAACGGTTTAGGTGACCGACTAGTCCTGTAATCTTCGTAATGGGAATATTCTAGCTTGTGTTATTATCTGTGGTTTTAACGTTTGGAAGAAAATAAACGTCATTCGTTCAATTGATCAAGATAAAACTAGTCTTTAAAAGAACTCAACGCAATTAAAAAGGTTCCGTCATGGGACATATAGCATCAATTTGAATGTCTGAAGAAACAAGTTTGATGGATTGCCTCAAAATTTCCGTCAGTGCAAAACCGAAAAATTGATTAGAGGCGGTGATATTATTTATAACATTCAAGAAAAATTGAAGGGTCCCGTTGATTTCATTAGCTCTGCTACAATCGTTTGCCAAACCAATGGCTTGCAGTGGTTCACATCCACGAAAATTAAGCCAATCCAAATACATATATCAGCAACCGCCTTAGAGAAAAATAGTTGTATAGTTAAAGTTATATAGTTATATATATGGTTATAGTTATATTACCCCAGTTGTTTTATTACATTTTATAACATAGAGAGATCCTTGCAGTAGGGCAACAAATCATTTTATTTTCATACAGCACAAACAGCTTTTAAAAGTAAAAATTATTTTTTTCTATCCGTAGAAAAGTGTATGAAAAGTATATTGATAAATAAATTCTTGTAGGTTCTACAATCATGTTTAATAATGGTATATTCAGAATTGTACTGAATGTTTAGAAATAAACGCGTTTTTGGGTAATCATTTTAGTATTGTACTTCATGCTTTGATTTATGCATATATTTGAGTTATATATGTTTTCAGTTCTCTTAAATTATTGAATATCCAAGTGTACAATCCATTTTCTGGTCTGCTGTCGCTCAAAAGTTGTTTGAATAAATGAAGAATCAAGCAGAAGGATGATAGGAGCGGGATTTGAACTCAGAACCTCACCAGGTCCGTTTTAGATGATCACAATTAATTAAACACCGCTAACCCATGAAGTTCCAAACGATTGGTTAGGAAAAAGAATATCAGTTCGTTGAATTCGTGCTCATGGATCTCAAGTGATCGCCATAGGTTCTCTATCGGGTGCCGTAGCGTGTCAAGCAACATAAAGTGCTTTACTCGTACTGTCCGCGTTATCGTCGATTAATCACTTTTGCATAGAGTTGATACCGACATGCATTTCGCACAATCTCAAAGGTCATTATAATTAACATCAAATTTGGAGCCGTAAAATGGTTTCTCTTGTAGAGCATGAAAAGTTGGAGATATATGGAACACGTTTCACACACACAAATAGATAGATAGATAGATAGATAGATAGATAGATAGATAGATAGATAATCTGTCATCTTCTTAACCGACGGTAATACTACTGATCAGCAAATTTCGTTTTCTCCAGAACCGGAAACGTGCTTGTCAACAAACAAGCATCTCAGATTATAAAATTACGGACGCAAAAGCCAAAACGGGACAAACCGCCGACGGTGTTGATTAAAGACAACATGGAATCAATTTTTGCATTTCTTTTTACGGATACTGAAAATTGGAATCCATAAAATACGGTTATCCCTGAAAACCGTGTGAGGAAAATTTTCTCCAAACTTCATCCACCGGTATCTCTTTCGTTTAGAGAAAGCCTAACGTCTTTAAGGACAGCGTATTATCCGTAAAACGTAACCCAATTTAATACTGTACAAAATAATTTTCATCGGTAACTGATCGTTCTCTGTTTAATAAACCGCTAATAGAAAAAAATGAATTTCAGGAAGGACAAATCACAAATCACCCTGCCAACCAAAATAACTCTGTCAAACAGATCACTTGTCACGCAAGTGAGAGACTAAAAGTGGACATAAACATAAAAGCACAACATTAGATGAGAACAAAAAATCGACACACCGGTAGCGGTTTTGTTGACGGAAAAATGAAGCAAAATAGCTAAATCTCGATTGAGATCAGAGTATGCAGATTTGAATTGAGTGCAAAACGTGCGGCATTGAAGATCTATCAGATTACTCTGCATAGTGGTTGTTCAGTGCACAGTAACTCATTTAGCAATGCGATTAGTTGCTGGAAAATCGAGCTCTGCTTATTGTCATCTTCACCACTGGTGGCTGGAGTGTTTGGCTCGATCATATGCATTGTTACGTGATTATTGGTATACGTACAGCGGCATCAGAAACGCGGTGTACAGAGCAATAGGGATTCTCGAGTGAAACCCATCTGATAATTTCTCAGTGGATTAAATGTGTGTACGAGGCTCACTGTTCTCTGTGTAGGCTTCGAATTGTGCACTTCAACTGAAACATTTTTGCAGGCATTCATTCAATCTTAACAACGGTCCCCGTGAACTTCAACTTCGCGACTTTATCAGCTAGTATAACAAACCGAATGTACGCACCAATTGTGTTGAAATCTTATTTGTGCGTGTGCTCTCGGTTGTTTCGATTTGCACACACTTGACTTCCTTCAAACATAGAAATGATGTGAATTTAGAAAAACAATATACGAATAGCCTTTTGCAGAGAATGACAAGGTCCGCTGTACAGAACATTCACACCGTAATGTAAGGTGAAACATTCCCCGTTCTATGCTACCGCTTCCCAGATCTTAATCGTTTAATCTGCTATATCCTTTCGGGAATTCCGTGTGAATCAAACAACCGATTCTAGGTGCGTTTAAGCTCCTCACAAATGTGAGTAGTATCCCACAACACGATTTCTTGATATTCCGACTATTCGGAAATACAAGGCTATTATCTTATTCGTTCTCATTCGTGTTTGACTGACTGTACGTGCAGTGTAGGCTTTAAACCTATATTGGACGGCGTTCATCTTTCGCAGAGCACAAAATACGATCACTGAATGAATCGACAAAATTGCTTAACACATTCTGGACCATGTTGCATCGCATCAATAATGTGAATTGCCTGACCGGACTGGAAACCGAAACTGGGTTCCCGCGGAAGGTACACACATATAGCAGACAACTGATCATTGCACAGCCGATTGAACTAAGTTATGCGGACACTACCTAGCCTATCTTTGTCACCTTAAAAATTCCCAGGGTCTTATTAATCGTATGTTCCGCTATTTGCATAGAATAGGATGTTAGGAGATTTTAGGACATGGTAATTTAACTCACCCATTTGATAGTACAGAATCGCGATTTCTCACATGATCTGCTTTTGCACTCAATGTATTTCCTACTGGAAAAAATGAATAAATAGCGTCAAAGTGAAGCGTGTTACGAAAACTGCTGTCCTTCGTGATAAACGCCACGCTGGCAGCATCCTCCATTCATGTACTCATCACTGTCGCATACTGTATATCAATATTCGGGAGTAAAAGCACGAGATGCTTCTACAGGTTTCATAGGATAGTCGAGACCACATTTTGACGCCAAATAGTGCGAAATCTACATCACGTGATTCAGCAAAGATTACCTTCGAAAATAATACTTCCTGAACTTGTTTGAACTGGATTCACGCATCAGAAGTTTGATAGGTTCTGTTCATTAAACTTTAAAATCCATCGTTTCGGAAATTCCGTGGATCTGAACTGTTGGTCCGATTATCGTCTTAATTGGTTCCATTTTCCGCATGCACTGCACCGCGCTCATGCCCTTATTAGAGCACAGTATCTCCAATCAGGCTTGTTCCGTCACGCCCGCCCACCCACCCCCGTGCCCTTGGTTCTTCGCATCTCCCAGATAGTTCAAAAGACAACTGTTTACAGATATGTCATAATAGGGGACTGATCGTTTCGGGGGCGGCATGTTGCGGCATATCGACAGGTATGATCTCTCTCTTGCTGCATACGCTTTTAGTACGTCGGCATCGGTATGTGATGCATTCCAGTCATGTGTATGTGTGTGTATATGAGAATGTGGACCGTTCTGATTCCAGCCGCGATTCACCAACCCCACAAAATTGCAACAAAACTGTGTGGATGAGGTGTGGCTGAATTCATCATGAAAAGTCGACAACGAACGAACTAAGTTGCACGCATCGTGTATTCAGTTTACCGATTGCGTATCCTGTTCTGTGATGACAACCACACATGTGTATCCACTGACCACGTGATAATGGCAAATTATCTGCTTGTCGTTTTGAGATACGATTCAGGAGGATTATGCTATTTGGTCGTAGTGGACCATCATGGAAAAATACATTGCGGTAGCAAGCCGTTGCTGGACAGTTGTGACGGCAAATTCTGACTGCATTGAAGGTTGATGAAATGCGGAACCTGGTCCGTTCGGATCGTCCGTTTCTGGCAGGATGATCCCCCCAGATTGAGGGTAATTGTCGGTCCCCGATTCAATCATCAAATGAGTTTTACTTTTTAACATACTCAAATGGTCATCACACTGTCCGAAAGCACCGGAGCAACAAATCAGTTTCTCAAGCGATTAATGTTCCAATTACATTTGTCTTAATGCAATGCGACTGGGTGAGGAAAGACCCGATTTTCTCTTCACTTGTGTGCGCAACGCCTTACATGAATGCGATCGCTATGCACTAAATAAATATGAGTATGCACAATGGCCACTTATTATTCTTCAGTCATAGTTTACAGATTGTTGTCGAAGATTGTTTCATAACGGTATTCGTTTAGCAGCCCATAAACGGTGTTTTCTTGTAATGAACTCAGCTGAAACTTGTGCAATGTGTGCTTATAACCCGGTTTGTTCTCTCCTCAAGTGAATCGTACCGTCTTGCATTCTGTGCCCGGCTGACAATAACATTGATTGCCCTCGGACGGTCGATCGAACAAAGACGCTTGCTTGGCAATCTGTAGTGTTATGACTGCGAGGCGTAAACAGAAAATAGAATGTTGACCAGCGAGCAATTTTCCTTTGCATATTGACGATGTGAGAAAGTTAAAATCGAAAGAACATTGTCAATGAAGTTCTATTGAGGCACATGAAGAAGGGAAGGGGACCAAGGTAATCTTGAGAAATTACCGAAGATCATGCACGATCTGTCCCGATGTGTTGCATCATCACAACTTCAGTGAGGCCATGGTTTGGTTAGTCCTGTAGTTTGGGGTGGGACCAAGGAATGCGTTGTTCATTTTCATTCACTTTATCGACCCGATCACGTTTGTTTCTATCTCATGCATTTACACACACCTAACCGTAAATGCCTAAAGATGAAGTTACGAAAACAAGCATATCCGATGTACGTTTATGTATTTTGATATTATTATGGGAATCATCCAAAAATGATATTGCTCTCACTAATTTGTGAATTGTTAGGGTTGATTCAATAATCCGCTATAATATACTATATGCTATATACACGATGAATTCCCGCTTGAAATTTAATCAAATCCTCCATTACTTACATGAAATAAATAGTTAGGTTAACAATTATTCCAACCGAGTCAGAACCCTGCAGGCTATTGCTGAGATGCGCAGAGTCTGGGGCCCGCAAGAAGCTAAATAGAAAATGAAAAACGGTCTGATCATCTGCCCGGTGGTGTAGTAGGTAGCATGCTCGTGTTCTGCCCATGAAGTCCCGGGTTCGATCCCCAGTTGGATCGATGGATTTGTACGGCTGATGACACCCAACCGGGTCAAAGCAGCTGTCCAGTTCTTCAAAGCTTTTCAGTTTAAACTTCATTTGCTAGATACACGACAAATTCCCGCATAAATAATACGCATCAACACAAATAAAGTTTCAAACTAATTGTTTTTCAAGCACGTTGAACGACTTAAATCTCATTAGGTTGTTCGATACAAATATCATCGATCCAATAGTTATCGCATGGTATTTGAATAATTAAAGAAACCAGCGTGAAGTCTTCAGCAGTGTACATTCACTAGATACAATATCTTTAGAAAGGTTAGAATAATCCAAAGGCTGTATGTTGCACACCTTACAGGTGCACCCTTGAGTTCCATCAATAGAGGCCTCAATCGATAATCTTTTGGTTGTCCCAAAAGTGAGAAAGTTCAGATTTATACTTCTTTCATTTGAACAACGAAAATTTCCAAGTTTATTTGTTTTGTGAGACCGGAATATTTAGTTCAGTCTCGATTGCAAACAAGTGTTAGGCGAGAACAGATTTCCAATTTCATGATCCAGCTAGATATTTTCAATACAGGATAGGAATAAGTTCACCANACCAACCGCCCGCCCGCCCGCCACTTTTCTCCCCCGCTGACAGGCAAACGAGCACCACACACAACGGTATGGTGGCAATTTCATGCTGTGATTTAAACGGATCTGACATTCAAACGCAAATCATTCCTCAGTTTGTCAGTTCATCATCCAGTCCGTCATTCATTCACTCAATCTCAAATGCTTTACTCCTTTGCCTGACTGTGGTTACTCACCCGCCTCCCCGGGTTCACATTCTACTACACAGTGTGAACTAGCAGCAGCTTGTCAACTCCCCGCTAGCCCATTCCCATTCATAACTGCTCAACAGCGAACCAACTCGTTTTGATGACTGTAGGTTGGTTCTCAATTGGTGATAGGGTGGAAAATGTCACGTCTCCCCGACACACATAGCTCTAACTATCTGGTACATTATCACATTCGATTTAAAACGTTTCATTTCATAATCAAATTGAAGAGTTTTATCTACTTGTGAAATTCAAACCGCCTGGGAGTGCTCATGTGTTGGAAATGTAAAGGTGAGCATACTGAGTTTTCTACAAGCGCACACGCATGCATTCACACATGCACACACACACACGCACTCACAAACTCATGCACACACACCTGCACCGTGTATCCATCGCATAACGGACGATAAACGCGGATTGATTGCATGTTCATTTGTATCTGGTCCTCGCGTTCTCAGTCCATTAAACAAACACTGTTCTAAACCTCACGTGGTGCCACGATCGCATTGTTCCCGAGATGTGAACAAAATCGAGAATAACTGATTTGATTTTGATCTCGACTATTCTAAATAAACCGTTCTACTGAATAGGAATGGGTGAATAGACGCACTTCAGTGAGAATTGCTAGTCTTCATACCCATCTTGGCATGTCGTGTGCGGTCAGATTTCCTGCAATACTGCTGTTTCTTGCATTCACTGACAACTAACCATCATCGAAGAGGGAAACATGTGTGTGTGTCTATAGGCATCGGTGTTTGTTTTGTTTACCTCCCGTGACAGTGGTTGGTGGGAGTTTGGAGGGGGAGCGGTGTAAATTATGTAAACAACCTAAACGTGCAACACATGTCACGTGTCTGTTTGCCCTGGATTAGTAAAAAACGATAAGTTGCACTTTGACTTGAGTTTGGTCATTTATTTATTTCCCCAGTCCGCACACACCACAAGTCGCCTTGGCCTCGAAGACATTTTTATTAAACCATGGTTTACTAGTTCACGATGTATTAGTAAAACGTCAATAAAGAAGAATACATGACGGTGTTTGTGTGCGTCTGTGTGCACGACTGTACCAGCACCATGGAACAGAATAACGTTTATCTGGGAAGCACCAGTTTCTGGTTTGGCTCTTGTCACCAATTGTCAGTAGAGCGTACAAACTGGGCCAACCCCGTCACAAAAGGTGTGTTTGCATGTGTGGCAAACAGCCACGACCGAGGAAGATAACAAGTTTATAACTGATGTCCTGTTCAATTACCCTCGCCATGGCAGTCAATATTATTTTTCGTTGGTACGATCTCAAAAAATAGTGTCCGTCAGTTTGGAATAAACACTGTGATTTCCAGCTTGAAGCAAGCATTTCCAAAAATAATACTGGAAAATGGAAAGTTCTATCAGTGTTACGTAATAATGCACCATCTTTCCAGTCGATTCGAAGAGCATCAATCCAAATATGTTCATTAGGATTACCACTGTTATCCGGTGAAACCAGTCAAATTAAGCCCTATGCTTTAGTTACTTCATATGGAATATGTTTTCAGTACAGAGCACATCAACATATGGACAGATGGATAAACTGAGTGTGATCAAAGGATCCTGGAATATCAGTTCAACCTCGGAAGACCGAAGCACGAAAAATCTAGCCAGACATGGGGTCATAATTAGACTAATTGTGTTGACAAAATATTAAAAATCGGTTCTCGTAGCTCAGGTGAAGTGAATTCCTTTACGCCTGTTCCCCGCGCTTGGCAATTAGTTTGCAAATGTTTCATCACCAGCCGAGGTGACATCATCAGTGCTTGTCAAGTGGCAGTGTTCTATTTGTACCCGTTCGTTTATATATGTGTTTTTCTCCGCCGACTATTTTCGTTCCTTGTTCTCATTGTGATCGACTCGGTCAGCCGGTACTAGCCTGGTACTAGGAGACGAAGTGGGGAGGGGGGGAAGTGGTCCCTCCTTCCTGTTTGCGGTTTCCGTCCGTTCTCAGGTCAGGACGTGTCCCATTTGATCCTTGAGTTGCATTGGCGTATAAACGTGGTCCAGTCCGATGTGCCTGCCTATTGAGTTGATTGATAAGTGTCAAGCCTCGAGAAGTTCTCTGGCATGTTTTGATTGGGCTTGGTCAATAATTCTCACCAATTCGAAGTCAAACTGATGTAATACTTGATCCTCGTGGAGGGAAATCATCGTTTTCAAGCAAATTGTCCAGTTTGACCAACGGGTGAAATGAAAGACGACTCGTGTGTGTTGCAAAAGGGTAGACTAGAGTTTGTATTGACTGCTCGTGTCCGGTGTGAGTATAGAAATGCGGTGCTTCTGTTTTCCGTGGATACCTTATACAAAATTATAGTAGCAAGCTTGGATTAGCCTATTCGATTTTTAAGAGGCACGAGAGACTTTTGATGTTCTTGGGTGTGGGTTTCACTCCTTGGCAGATCACTAATTCCCCACAGGTTCATGCATTTACATGCGATGAAAATGTTTGCGATGACCAGCAAAAAGCACTGGACTGCTCATTCGTCCTCTTTGGGACTCGTCAGCGGTGCGTACTTTTTGTGTTCCTGTCAGGACTCTAACCGCGAAAGTTTGAGTTGGAACTTCAAACCATTACACGGTCGACGGTCAACACCTTGTGCGAATGGCTGAATCAATCGTAGAGTATTAAGCTTGGATTAGCCCTCTCGATTGTTCAGAGGCACAAGGCATTCTTGATGTTCTTGGGTGAGGTTCTTGGGTAAGGGTTTGATGTCCCAATTCGAGTCCTGACAGGGACACGAAAAGTACGCACTACTGACAAGTACCAAACAGGACGACACAGCTGTCTAATGCTATTTGTTGGTTATCACAAACATTATACAAAATGATTTTATAAAACTTTATAAAAATGGTATTTGCGGTGCTCCCGAAGATTGTCAGCAATGCCACTTCCCAAGCACTGATGTCACCTCGGCTGGTGATGAAACATTTGCAAACTAATTGCCAAGCTCGGCGAACAGGCGAAATGGAATTCACTTCACCCGAGCTACGAGAACCAATTTTCAATACTTTGTTAGCGATAAGCTTGTAAACAAGGGAAAGATTTATGTTGAGTGGCAAAGAGCACTTGGAAGTTGTTTCATCCTGTTTCGGACCAGTCAGAAGTGCATACGATTTGTGTTCCTGTCAGAACTCAACGAATCACATGGATGATTCCAAATATACTACTCGTAAGCTTTCCAAACATGTAAAGACCAAATGGGAGATGTTTTCCAACCATATCGTTGCTATGAAGAGTTTCGCTCAGGCAGCAGTAACCGAGATTCAGTGGCATAAGAACATTAAGGGTAATCGCATTTAAATGGATTGACTGATAGGTTATTACAAGGATTCGAGAAAAAGTACAGAGAACACATAGAGATGCTTCAAAATTTAGAACTGGAAAATATTCTGCCTTACCATTCACATACTGACTTAGTTAAATAGTATCTGCGACTGGCAGATCTCGAACCAAGAGTGGGGGTGGGTGGGTGGGTAGGTGTCGAATAACAGAGACACAATGGCATTTCGAATCCAATTCGGATACATTGACCGATTGATTGTTGATTTGGAACTGGTTTAACCAATAAAAGATGCTCTGGATTATCATTAAATTTGATCAAATTAGCAAGGTAAGTCGAGTGAGGAAATCGCTCAGTTGCATTCTCCGGTGCGTATGTCAAGCGCCATTCAGATCGCGGTACGGGGAAACCTAATGCTGTGGATAAATCACGCAGAATATGGTCCGTTTGCAGTAAAAACAGGGCAGAATGAGGAACGATACAAACGTCGTTTGATGTTTAACGCANAAGCTAGTTATGAAGTCAATGTAACGCGGGATTTGATGCATAAGATGATGTTTTGGTAAAAAAACGAGGATATTTTTCCGGGGGGGGGGAATTGAGCAATTGCGATAAAACTGTTTTATCACATGTTTGCAGGTGGAAAAGAGATTCAGACTGAAGGCATGCTAAGGAGGCCTTTGAGAAATACTATTGATGTGCTCAGACTGAGTGACAGAATGGTTAAGATTGATGTCACCGAATATGAAGATTATCGTCAGTTAGTTGCAGCATACGGGCAGTAAATAATAAAATATCAGTAATGCATTATTCAGATGGTTTCATCGAAAGGTTTTGTGCAGAAGACCAAAGGTTAGACTGAGATATACACAAAGAAGTACCCAAAAGTATAGTCTGAACTACCTTCTTCTAGACGATCGAAATGTTTATTGGCTATAGCATCAAATATGATGCAGCACTATTGTCAGTTGCTGTAACGCTAGTTGATTTTCAGCAAACGGGTATAAAAAATGTGGTAAATAGTTATTGAATACTTTGTACAAGCTGGTAAGCTCTAAAGTGTGCGCGTTATATTCCTCGTGGCCCGCCAGTAATTTGGTGTTCTGCTAAATCCAGTGCTTTAAGAAGACGCAACAAAATACCCCAAAAATATGAAAGTGATATTGTGACTTACATCTCTGTGCACACAGCGATTCATGGCCGTCAATCCAAGTGAGCCCCCCCCCCCCC
>UZAN01041293.1:17034-35124 GCA_900618425.1 Echinostoma caproni | reverse complement strand
TTCATGAACAGTATTCCGTTTTGAAATACTACGTCAGTATGATGCTTTGCTTTTGACGAGCTATAAGCTAATCTCCCCGCCCCCCCCCCCGGTATTGCACATTAATAAACAATTCTGTCCAATGACTTTTCGGCAACTAGTGGTGGCGATCTGAGAGAACACTTTCAACTCAATTGGATTTTGCATCCGTCTTTGATTTTTCTGATCCACCTAACAAATTTGTAACGGACAAATATCACAGAAATATCGAATCTGTATGGCATTTGGTATTTTTTTCCTACTCTCGAATGATTGCATGATTTTATATGCCTGCATGTTTGATGCGTTTTACCCCGTTCCCATTGACCCAAATCGCATACTGTTTCCATTGTAAAATATCCTGTTTGGGCACTTTCCGCTAACACACAATCGATTTACCGCTCCTACTGTACAACCGGGCGATGCCTGAAAGATAAGGCAAATTAATGAAAGCAAACCCAATATATATATATATATGCAGTGAAGAAATAAGTCGCCGCAGAGCTGGGATAACTCTGGTCATTTCCGGTCGAGATGAATTGACCTGGTCTGTGCGAGAGAGTAGACAGCCGAGATTGAACCGCAGTATCAGACGAGGCGGAATGCATGTGTTTAAGTGAAGACCCATGAAAGAATGAAAATGAAATGGGGCAATCACTAGCAAGTTGGGGGTGTGTTATGATCTTTGTCATGATCAGAGAAAGATGGAAACGTTTGGTTTCAATAGAATTGATTTCACTAGTTGCGGTGGTCACCCGTTTGAGATGCCAACCGGTTGACTAACGAATTCAAAACAGACTACTGACTTTTAATTTCCATCAGGTAGTGGGTAGATTACGTAATAAATCGTGTTTCATGATGGTTGGTAGAGAATCATCATCGTTCCAAATTTTAGAGCAGGATATAAAATTTGTTCCATACAGACAGTGCAAATGAAATGCGAACTACATCCCCGGACGGATGGTGCAACGGTCTTTGGTCTATCCCATTCCACATCAAATTGTGTAAGGAATCAGTTGCAACTACAAACACAAAACGTTTGGACAACAACGAGCTTATTTCGTCATTATCACGAAAACTCCAACTGGCATCCAAGTTTTAAACCTGTTACACACCCAAGTGGCTTTCATTCCTAATGCTGAAGACAACCAGTTGGTTGGCCTTCATTTTACTTCCGTTATCTAAACCGCTTTCTATCTTTCTGTATACCCATGTTCTCTGTAAAAAAGTCAACGGCGCACTATATTGTATTTATCTTCGAAAATTGTATATCATGTTACGAAGAAAGAAATCGGAAACAAACAGCGTTTGGCAGAAGAAAACTTCCAGTCCGTTGGCAAGTAACGCGGAACAAATAAGTGATGGATCGCACAAAGAATACTTGCCTTCCGTTAATCCCGGATGCGTTTGTTCTGATCCCGGTCAGGTCAAGGTCATCTCGTCGGATTAACTTTGGATACACATGCTGCGATTTAAGAAATTCACACTCGATCAGCGAACTGCCTTCTTCGGGAAGATCCGTTACAAAGCAAAGAGGGGATAAATTTTCAGTTCGTGCACTCTTGAAATTCCTGGATACAGTTCGATTTAACTGCTTCGTTTCGGCTCCTGATTTGCCAAATTTCTAACCGATTGGAAATAATGATCCTTACGGGAATGTATAGTCAAATTAGTATTTTAAGTGGGGGAATAAATCAAAATTTGAAAAGAAACACAATGCAAATGATAAGACTTACGGATAACTGAATCAAACTTCAAATGGATTAGAAAACGTGGTCTTATATTCGCATGCAACCGATCTTAAGGTTGTAACATAAAAGTAGTTCCTGTTTCTACGATTTACTACTCTCTTGACGTCTCCTTCATTCGTATGGGAAAACATGCATGAGTTTTCAGTCGAGGTGCTGTTTTTTTACAATTTTGCGGAAATTAAAGTTGATGTTCGTGATTTAGATAGGTCTCATACAAAAGACCAGGATGTTTCGCGCCTCTGAAGACTAACTAACCTCAGATAATTGGATGTTGCAATTGATGATCACATCTGAAGATAAATGGGAACCTCCCTCCATTGTGTGAACACAAAAGCAGGTCGCAATTTATCCTATTAACTTCTACCCACCTCATTGTACCTCAACAATCCTGATTGACGTCACGTCCGACCTGGACACCAAAACGGAACCAAGGAACTGTGTCTAATTTAAATTATTATTTCATATCACTTGTATGCCCCATTGGAGCGTCTTTTAATTCTGTTTATGTTAACTGTGATGTATTAGTCAGAAAATATGAAAAAAAATTATTCGCTATATCATCTATGTAGGCCAGTTTACAATAAAATTGCGAATCACGCAGAAAACGAAAGATTTCATTCAGGAAAGAAATTCAGAGAAAACGATATGGACGAGTACAAAATGATGGGCCTCATTCATTCCTCAACGAGGTGGCGAACCGGTACTGTTGATTATTGCAACAACCTTTAGGGGGGAGATTTATAATCTGAACTTCAGCACCAAACGGGTCTGTTTCCTGTTTCGAGACTCGTTTCCGTTGGTTTAATCAATTAAAAAACCACCCTAAAATGAACATCTTGTATTAGACAGCCAATCACAGTTCGAAAACTTTGTTATTTCTAATAACAGTAAAATATGTAGGCATGGCGTAAACATAGATCACGGAACAGCTGGGAGTCAACTGATTGTTGTGTGCAAAACGGAAACAGTTTTCATGTGCATATTTAGCAGAGGTATAAAGATGACAGTTAAAACAGATTCATTGTTGTGGTATTGTCACAATTATGCGAGTGGTTTCGATTGCGGGAATCGGGACATCTTAATTTATATCCTGCATGTCTGTATTGTTCTAGAACACTTACTTATTTGTTAATTAAATTCGTCACAATCCCAACTCAATCTAACTCACACGGTATCAAACTTTATGCAGTTGTCTCCATAAAATGTGATACGTTTCACGAACCACTCCGACACTTTTTCTTTCTCCGTGTGCACTTCCTATTCTCCATTTGTTACACCGATTACACATATATTGTATTTTTCATTGGATGACCATACACCGTTCCTTCCTCTCTTGATGTTATCCAACACTGTTTAACTAACGTTTGTAAGTGGTCTAAATCCCATCCCCTGGAGATCAGTATTTAACGATACGTTGGTTTTCCCTTGAATCTTACATCTGATTCTTTGTACGACTCCGTCGTTCATAATATTTTGCGTCTCACTGCTTTTGGTCAACCTGTCCCAAAAGGTCACATTTGTCAAATATTTAGCTGGAGGTATAAGCTCACTATTGTTCGTGACTTGTGAATGTCGAAACTGCATTTTAAAATATTTTGCATTTTGTCCTTAAACAGTTGCAGACTTGAGAAAATTGGCGTTCCCTCTGCTTAATATGAAACTTCGCCATGACCCGCATCACACATCATTGACCGTATTAATTTCTAGTCATTTTTAAAGCTTAGCAGTTAAAACAAATATTATCTTAATCCAGAGGTGCTTCTGGCGATGCTGTTTTTGATCACGATGCTCGCAACCGGTGCGATGTATATGACCTGTTTGACAGACTCCTGTTGTTCAAGACCGATCACTGGTTACTCAATGCAATTTGTATAGCCGCCTCTAATCAACATGTCCGTTTCGAAGTCGAAATTCCCCCGCTTACATATCTATAAGTTATCACAGAAATACTTCCAGACTAAAATGCGTGTGTCTTTGTGCATCTTACTGTATCTTACTAAGATGTCTATTCAATAAATCAGTTCGTGTTTCACTTCGGCTTTATCATTTGTTTTGCTTCATCTTTTTGTTATACTGTTCCACTGTAATGAGTGAATTATGCTGAAACCTCACTCAGCTGGGTGCATAAAATCACATCTAGACTTGATTTCATCTGGCTTTCACCGGGACATAACAGATGGTTTATGCATGAGCAATTCAGCTTTGATGAATAACATTATTCAAGTGAAATACCAATAACCATGGAAAATCGTATCGATATGAAGGTCTTCTCTCTGCTTAACTCTACCTGTGGTGCAACGGAGTGATACTGCTGCCCTTCTTTTCACAGTTGAACAAGCCGGAAGACACTCTTGTTGGTGAAGCATAGCTCCAAAGGCGGTAAATTTCTAGTAACCTAAAATCACCGAGTTCTATGATGTACCCGTTTCATGTTCTGCTAATTTCCCGGTAACAAAATGTACACTTTAATACTTAAGATCTCAACCATCAACAAACTCATTTCTCAGGCATTCTTTTTGTCGTATCTCTCTCACCACCAAAAGAGCTACAGGCTGCATGAGAATATATAATCAGCAACCATCCCATAGTTGCTCTCTCTAAATGGATAACGCTAGACGTCGTGGGTGACATTTGTCTTCAATTATCCAGACCACGAATTGAATCCCGCTTGAGTCAATGTACAGGTAGTAAAAACTTAAAATTTTCACTTCACGATCAGCGCGGTCAGATTAACCGACGGAACACCGACGTTCTAGCTTCAATGTTGTGTTGACTTTGATAGTCCGCGGCCACATGAATCGACATGCATTCGTGGTGGGTTTATTGTCCTGTTCGTTTGCCCTGTAGAAAAGTTGTTTATTAAGGTAGAAAATAAACGTTTTCAGTGAAATGTCTAAATCATACTACTTTTATTGAATATCTTGTAAGCTAAGATGTTGTTTTTCCTTTTGCCACTGGAGAACCTATCGCACTCCTTGAAAGACTCCCATAAAATGAAAATTCTTTGTCCGACAGAACCAAACTTGATGTACGATCATAAGGGAGATTGCCACATGTCTGAATTCTACCCTTTTCACTTATGGCGGAGCTTTACACGAGCAAAACGATAGAGTGGTAATGAGTTTTTCAACCTCACTCATTGTACCGAACATTTTCATGAAACCTCTTGAAGAGTGAACAATCAGATCTACGCCAACACCACCGGGAATTTGGTGGAGATATTTAGACGATGCGTTTGCAGTGATCAAGAAGAATTTTCTGGAACCTTTCACACAATTCATCAACCATATCCATAACAACATTAGGTTTACAATAGAAAAGCAAGACAAAAGCATTACATTCTTAGACGGCCAGGTAACTTTCATTGATTTAGGTAACTTATCAGTGTATAGAAAGTCAACACACACTTGTAGATATTTGTCCTACTCATCTGACCACCCCATAAATATGATAGCTACTTTTGTAACCAACATCTTAACCAGAGCAAGCCATTTCATACCGAGATAACGGATACTCGCCAAGTTCTCCACAGAAAATTCGCAAAATTTCTAAAAGATCTACAGAACCTGAAATCAAAAAGACCAATTGGATCTCAACTAGTGTCATACCTAATCGCCGCAATACATGAGAAGACATTCAACGAATACTGAATCCTTTCAATAAAGGGTCGCATTTCGGGAAGCCAACACCCGTTGTTCACTCTTAATGCGACTTAAGGACAAACGACCAAATGGATCGTCAATCAAGTCCTGTTTATACGATACGATATAAATAGTGTACAGCCATGTAAGTTGGCCAAACACGTCGACAACTAAAGAAACGGATAGCCGAACATGACAAGAAATCCACACACCCTCCAAGAAATGCAACGAAACTTAGGAACCTTGAGGGAAACTCAGCTTTCACCTACAGTCCATTTATGAGGGACACTATAAATTTAGAAAAACCAATTATTATGAAACATGGTTGCAGGTCACTTAGAGAACAAGCAATTACAGGGTCACAACTAACCGCCCTCATACACCCATACAAACCGCAAAACGACAAAACGGCTCCCATCTCCTGGGACGTCATCCTTAGCTCTTTGACCTCTAGTTTTCATTCATAACTGCCATGCTCTTATTTATCACCACGTGCGTACACACATCAACTCAGTTTTCCGTTCCGTAGACCACTCAAAGGCACCTCCATTTGATCCGGTTTCTTAAAGTATTTTGTTTAATTATCGCTCGTTAATTCACTTGAAAAAGGCCTTCTAAGATGGTCGAAAAGTTGTCAATCGAACAATTGTTGTTTTTGGTTTCCTGTCGTTGTGACTACTCCTTACTTTCCCATGCGGATCTAATACTATGAGCACGACCCACAATTTATTCAAAGACATCCATCCCAAATTGGGATCTGATACCATGTCATGTTACTTCGCCCTAGACATAAGTCTATCTATTAGCATACACTAAAAGATCAGTAAATCGTAGTCCCTCAGTCATGCATAACGACATTATCGCAGGAGAAAAACTATTTCTCCAGTGTGAATCACGAGACAAAAAAAAACTCGAAATTGGTAGTACTGAAACCGGAAGCCCATAGAAGTTCTTTGAACACCCGCTCGGTATTTATTTTTGAAATATACCGATGATTTACCTTGATCTCCAGCAATTGAAAGTATGCTATCCATAAGATTTTATGTCGGAACATCTCACGACCGACAGAGTTATTGTAATTTTATGATAGCTTTCCACTATAACATGACATTTCACAAGCCATCCAGTAAGTATCTGAACGTCTCTGTATGTTTTTTGTGCACTGTCATTTTGTCTAAGTAAGCGATTTATTTCGAAAAAAAGTGTTTTTAGTTCCAAACCGATAACAAGAACACATTTTGGTGCAATTTCTGTAATGTATCAAAGGATATTTGGGACAGAAACGAATGAACATGTGACTACTATGTAAGACCTTACAATACTATGTGCCACCCTGTTTGGCTCGGAACTGCTTAGGACAAACCTTCACCTGTTTGTTCCTATGGCTCTTGGGATCCATTCATACTTCTTTGAATTGCTTGACCCGGATCAGCTCACCTTGTTCCACATTCGTTGGCAACAATGCCACCACGTGCATCAATACTACTACTACTACTACGCATTCGTCCATCAGTTCCCATTGGTAATCCAATTACGAGCTGTTGATGACAGACACCGACTAATAACCAATATCCAATCCGTTTCAAATACGATCCCATACATAGATTTTCTCATTCGACTGAGTTGAATGACTGAATTGAAGCACTTCTGTTTTAAATACTTCACAGAAACTATGTTTTGATTTCTATTTCTCCCGACATATAGGTTTCATACTACGAATCATGTAACGCAATCTGATGGTTGAAAAGACACCAGACGAGCAAAACTAATTTCCGATAAAGACAGTGAGGCCAGGCAGTTATTTTATTGTTCCAAAGGATGCATCATGTTCCATTGATAAAAATGAAAATAGTTCTGTACCGGATTGACTCCAGTGATAGAGTGACGCGCAGAAAACGAAACCCCATGTCCAGACAAATAGTGCACGAGTTCGGTAATCTACGAGTACTAGATACGGGTAAACAGGCTATATGTACAAGATACCTAAAGTTATGAACAATCCGGCTAAGAAATCAGGCAGCGTAAGTCAAAATGACACGGGATACCGAGTCGAGCCACTCGCTAGGCACCGTCAAACCATAGAATAGGGAACATCAAGAGAGACAATTTATTTAAAGGGGGCCAACCGACCAGTCAGAGCCACTACGACGCGGGGGTATTGTGTTGGCAATAAGTATAGGGATTCGGCAATAGATATGGGTAAAAGAAGCAACTAGAACTAAGCGATGTCGATAAAACGGTAAAACAAGCAGAGATATCGGTACGGCACACGTAGCAATCAATTTCATGTGTCAAGTGGTTTGCTAAAGAGTGAATAAGCAATAGTCTAAAACTGAGTGAATGTTCAATTAACTGCCGTGTTGAATTTTCCAAACTTATTGATCACTATAATTGGACATAGTGTATTACATTGATAAGTTGCATGGAGTAAAGTGTGAAGACCGGGGACTTCATCGATGCGTTTTATGTCCGACACCCGCCGCTACTATTATTCACGTTACTTTGTTCACGGATTTTAACAACTCCGCATCTGATTGTGTGTGCATGCTAGTTGTTCTGGCATTAATCGGCGTGTGGGCTGAAGTGGAATAACGCTTCTCATTGATTTTATTTTAATGTTCTTACTAACGGACCACTTTTTAAAGAATAAGTAAGACACAACCTCACTACAAATTATGTAGATGGTATATATTTGTAGTAACAATTGAGCTCATAATACATCTATTATCAATACCGTCACACCAAAGGTAACATGAAAGAATTGATTGAGTTTGTCGGATGAACGCCCACCACAGCTAGAATGTAGCTATAGATTCTTATAATTCGCGCACAGGTGTTTAGTCAAGTGCGCTGAGCGTCTGTAAACAGATTTTTCAGCACCTGGAGACTCGAAATTTTACAATACAGAGACAGATGTTGTAGCACTATTATCTGGCGTGTCCGAAATACCATACCGGATCTGACCAGAATGATATCGCTGCATCTGACTTTTAGCATTGCAAAAGCAAACGCGGGAATCGGAAATTCAACCAAATCCCGGAGTCGTATTTGCCAACGGAATCCGCTAAACTGCACAGGCGAGTTGTAACTTTTGATGACGATTGGATAGATTTTTGATCGAATGCCTCTGCACATTTGACGTTTGAGAAAAATAAATGCATGACATAGCAGCTGAAATAGATATAACAAGATCATTAGAATTGCCGAACTGCCCAGATTCTCAAACGACTCAGATGGAATTCTCAATCGCACTACTGCAAGCACACTCAATAGCTAAAAGTTGCCAATCATCAGCGAAGAGTTCGGCGTAGTTGGAATCAAGCTCTGTTGAGCAAGCGCCTGTTTACAAAGTCTCCCTCCGATTTGTTCACATGTGTGTGCGTCTACCTGGGAGTGCAACATAGATGAAAATGTTCTAGGGACAGTGAAAAATACGTGGCTTGGGATCAGAGAATGGTTTAAGTTACAAAGTAATCTAGACGAACGATCCGTATTTTTAGTTGCTAGTTGTTTGCAGTGATGAAATTGAGACTGGTTTGTCCCGCGTGGGGATCTGACCACTTGGTGTGCAGGAACTTCCGATGCATTTGTACTGGTTGAAGAGTAGATAAGAGTAACAATACTCATTTCCCTTGAAGTACGGAAAAAACCATCCCATCCACGAACCAGCCAACGAGCGAATCTTCAAGATAATCACACACGTTACTCTGGCAATCTCGCGTCGAACGTTGCCGCATGAATAGCTCGAGACTCCGTCTACTAACTGCGATAAAATGCATTTTTATCAGCGATTTCAAAATCACCGGCCGAAACAGATTGAGCACAAAGTCTGCATGATATGTGAAAATAATTAAAACACAGCATAACCACAAAATCGATATGTATCAAAGGCGGTCCTGATGCAGTTCCACAGCGCTATCACTAGTCAGAAACGGTACCCATAACATGACTGTTCAAAAAGAAGAAGAGCACCTTTGGAAATTCGCCGCGGTATAATTGTCGGCTATGATAATCATCACAGACATGTCTAATTATTGGTTTTTCTTATGGACTTTCTCGTCTGACTCGCTAACGGTCCTCATTGAGGTCAATTTTAAGTCTATTATATTTGGTCTTTTCAATAAGAACAGTGGGAATTTGCGGTTTTACACTAATGATAATACCTGAAAACGGGAATAATCGTGCTCTCATTGCTAACACAATTTAAAAAGTACGTAGTTGGTGCAAATATGCTGTAACGCATAACGTCATTTGATTTACAAAGGAACATCACATTATCCCATTTATGCAATGAATCTACGATCTCCTTCGAGGAGTTTTAAAGGTTGAAAAGTGAATAAAATAAACTGCAGCAGATGAACCAAATTGGCCCGGTTTGTGTGAACACGGCTAAAACCAACTTTTTGCGTGTGTCACCTCAGAACTGTTTGTTACGCATGAATGGGTTTCACATTGCTTCGACCTAGTTATTGACAGTTACGGTGGCTGTACGACCAGTGGACGACGACGCCAGCGTAAGACAGTTGGGCACAACCACTAACCGCCAGTCAGCATACATACAGTTGTCATTTTATGCACCTCCTCTACAGCAAACAAACCCCTCATGCAAACGAACGATCACCCAGTTATGCCATCGTTTAGCCATTTACCTAAACGCGCTCTGTCTGCATTCATCTCATTGTGTAGCCTGCGCCCATACGAACGCTTCCGTCCAGTTTGCACACACGCACAGGCAATCGTAGGCATTCCGTCAGCCTTGTTGATCCCCATTTGCACGACCACGAGAATTTGCACTTTACAGCACTGTGCATCAGAAACAAAATGTACTTTTCAGGTTTGATAATCCGCAGAATGTTAACCGAGAGATCGAGGGTACGAGGGATTTAACCCGAAGCGAATCCTTTCAACGGCATCTCAGTTGACACGTACCTCCCGTCATCGCCCGCTTAGTTATTCATTTTCTTTCCAGCTGAACATTGGCTGAGTTAGTCGATTGAGCATGTTTTACAATTGTCTATCTATTGTAGTTTCTCGTTTAGTTGACCGATTTAATTACTTTGAAGTCATTGCAATCAGCTGATGATACCCTTGGTTTGACTGACTTTTGAGTGTTGGTGCTGGTGTGTTCCCGAGCCGGAAGTGTTGTTCGCATACTTTTCTTTGCCTAACTAGGCAACTTCGGAGAAGGCTTCTTCGATGATGATTTAGCCTATCCTGGTCACGGAATGTCTGCCAACAGCACCTCCGGTCTGAAGAATACACCAACAACAACATCCGCGTCGCGAGCTACAATCATTCTACATTATATCTAACTGTTGAGTATAGGAATAGTGCCAATATAAAAGGAAACAAAAAACAGTTCCGCGCTCTCTTATGCTCCTAAGAACCTACTGAAATCACGACTAAAATCCACTGTCACTAAAGCCCACTTGTGAGGAAAATATACTAGCGGTAGTTGAAGGAATAGTTTCGGATCGAGGAATATACCATCGCGTTAGTGTCTTCAGTCAATCCCAATAGCGATTGTGCCGCATGTATTGCCAGAGTTTATTTTCGGATGCGTACTGTGACCCCGAACATACTGCACATCAGGTTTTTTCCTCCACTCAATAACTTTTGTGCAGTGTTCCTGAATAAGTGGTTATCCAAGGAAGGTGAATTCTCATGCTCATCGCTAGTTTAGTTTTTTGGAAATACCGCATGTACAAAACAATGCTGCTCAATTATTTGCACCCTTTCCATACTTATCCGTAGTGATTCATTTCCACATTAGTAAACCCGGATAGAGTCAATTCGTTGAGTTTTCTCACTACCGTGTGTACCAACTCCGGCTATGTGGTTGAATTTAACATAAGTGATTGACGAGTTACAAAAACGTTTACTTGATTCCATTATTGCAAAACCTTCATTTTTACAACTGGCTTTGCACGGACGTGCAAGTCTGAAAATCCCCGTCGAAAACACCAAATTTTTGTCCACTTTATGATCAAACAAATCGTGATATTTACCTAACTAGACTTGCGAAAGTACTGATAAGGATGTAGATATTTAAACTTGAGGGGTTTGTTTCATCAAATCATTCTAGTGTATGCAGGCTGGGAAGTGAACAATGGTTTTCCGTGAAACAACCGAATTGGCAAGCCGTTTGGTTAAATATTTGCAAAATCCGGTGAAACGGTTCTCGGAAGACAAATTAGTTTGTCTTTTGCTATCTATGAGTTTTTCCTTTTTTCTTCACAAAACCCATCCACATTTGTTGGTTGAAAGTATGCAGCAGCAAATCAACAATCTGTTACCATAGTTCGTTGTCATGATGGATCGTTATCTAGCTAAATGTGTATTCTTTTTTCTCGTATGACTTGAACAATGAGATAAGCAACACAGCTTTGTTTGTTCATTCCAGTATGCAGTGAATAAGTGATTATTCATTACAAAGACAAATGATCACTACAGTTGCGCTGAGCCTTTTATTTTCTCAGGAACTCCTCAGCAGTTTAATAAATTTCCTGGTCGTCGGTTCTTGATTCACAGGGCATAATCACGAATCAATACTAGGCCTTTTAATTTNCTCGATAACCTGCCCCTTAAATTGAGTGTGAGGAAGTGTGCACATGGTTAGGTTTATTGACCAGCTTCGGTGTTCGCACGGCAGACACCTAACTGCTTTGATCTTTGTGTAACGCGATTTTGTTTATTACTCCAATGTTGTCTGTTGAGTACTCGAGTCTAATCAAATAAATATTTATTTACTTCGTCTTTAATCTTTGAATAAACAAATGCACTATCAACTTTGAGGAGGAGGGTCGGGGCCATAGGAAGACTGCCACAAGAAAATTCAGCCCTGGAGAAAATGGGCCCGATGAGTCCAAACCCTGGACTTCTGAGCAAGCATTTTGATGACCTTAGTCAATTACCCACCACTGACCATTAGATGAATGACAAAAAAGTGTTTCCAAGATTTTCAGATCACACCTCATTTACAAGACGAATTAATCATCCAACATAAAGTTGTTTTTGATGACACAGAGAGGCTCTCATCGGTTGATAGCAATCCATTCTGCAGACCTTACGAACCTTGCGATTCGCAACTTGCAGAAAATCAGAAGCGTTCTGCATCTGGGGTTGAGCCATCAGGAGATATCGGCCTGTGGCAGAAAACGGGGTCTTATTTACTCATTTTGCTCAACAAGTATCATGTCAACTGTTCAGGTGTGCTGTAATATATACCTAATGTGGTCTGCACGAATTCACAGCTTCTAGGCTCAATCTAATGCTTTTGTAATACGAATTTTAATCACTGTCTGTTCGCCTTCTAATTTTTCCTCCAGAATGTATACCATATGTTTGCGATAGAAGCTTGCGTAACGGTCACCGCACGTGACTAACTGATTGAACCACACATTTTCCTAAATAACCTATTTCATTCCATCGGTAACAGGGTCCTAACATTTTTGGGAAATACATGAAATCTGTTCAACAGTGTAACCTATAGTTCAAAGGAAACACGCGTCAGTTTGTTTCGCTCAGTTAAGGATTGAGAGAGATCACTAATTTCATCAAGTGTGGCGCACAATGAACAATGTAAACCTAATCCAAGTTTATTTTCTATTCTTCCATTCAAATGAATCGTTAAAATCTGATTTCACTTTAGGTCAACAAATATCCGAAGGGTCAATGAGACTTTGATCAGGTTATTTCAGTAACATGAAATAGTTCTATCGCACTGCAAGAGCAGTTTCGTCCACTTCCGGGTTTCGGTCATCCAATATCCCATTTGGACCCCTTTGTGGATATTGATACTCAACTCGTTCAGTATCATCATTCTCATCCCGGGCTGAACTGACTTCCAATTATCCTTTTTTTCTCATCTGAGTGACTCAGTTTCTCGATCGGATCTCCAAAGTTAAATAAACCCGTTTTTCGTATCCAAAGCAGTTACTCATTTGATTATTCGACTGCTACATTACGAGATTACAGTGTACACAGTTAACCCCATGTTAACAATCATGGTTTCCTCCGATTTGCAGTCCTTTCGTCACTCGCACATAACATTAGCAGTTATTTGAACGACTCCGAGAAATCTCTAAGTTAGGTATCTATGACGCATCACCTGCATCTGATTCTATCCACCGCTCCATACTTGTTCATGAACTGCAGACCTTCATTTGTCCCAGGGATTTATTAGTCTGGCTTACTGATTAGTTTTATAGGAGAAATCGATATACCAGTACAGGTCGGGAGAAGTCCGAGACATTGGTGGACACCTCCGACGCAGTCCAACGTGAAGTCGTTTCTCTATTACTTCTATTACTTATTTTCTACCTATCGTAGCGATTTGTATGCCAACGCCCCTACTTCTCTCCTCAAATACGCGAAAGTGATTTCATGCAACGCTACCTTTGCTTCTTCTGGTATNTTACACCTTTCTGAAATCTTGGTTAACTTTCAATAATTTCCCGCTCCTTCCGGTCTCTCTCACTATATCCCTCTGAGTATATCCAATGTTCATTTATATTATCACTTGCTTTTTCCTCATTTGATCCAGAATAGATTAATGTGAACCAGTATCCCGGACAAACTGGATCAACTACCTGGGTAGTTTATCGATGATAATCTCCAATGGGGCCTCTCACATTCCACATATTGTCACTCAACCTAGACACCTTTCTTTCAATATCCGTGAAATTCGTCAGTTTTGAGTTCAAAGGTTGATGATCTACAACTTCATGTGCCAGTGTGTTCTACCCATTTTACTTTCGTATCGTTCCCGTCCATCTATTAGATCTCAATACTCCTGAGTTGCCTTCCGCGAAAGCATGTATTATAATCTTACCGCGCCCTTTCTAGTACGTATTATGGTTAATAAAGACCAGTTTTTCGTTGACGTTTTCAAACGTTTCCCGATTTGACTATTCTCTGCTCGGAAGTGGAATCCTCTCTTCTCAGATTTTCCAGCATACATATGATGCCGTTTCGTGTTAGTTCATAGAGGAAGTGTCAAATTTCGAGGTTTATCAATCCAGTCCGGAATCCCATCCAACCCCGAGCAATTTTTGGCATGTGTATTTACCCTTTTCACAATTGTCATTTCCCCAGGGGTAATACAACCATTAATAACAACCCTATCCAGATTCTATTGCACACATTTGTCTGTGAATTACCATTCAAACTGGCCTCCGATTGAATTCGCACATCGATGAACAACGGCGCCTATCATTTGCTATCCATACGCTCAAGGAAGTTTACATCCCACGGTCAATAACCTTTCCTGTGTAGGTCAACGAGTCCTTCAAAAACCTAATTTGTTGTCTCCGTGATTGTCTGCGGGCTTCTAGAAAAAAAAACTAAAATCAATTACGACATGGTTCCATGATCATTCGTTGCTGGCTCCAGGTTTGCTTCGTCTGTGAACGTTTTGCCTCATATGTGCTCCACAATACTTTTGGACAATACCAATCCGTTGCAATTGGACAGCTCTGTTCCTGTCACTCCCCAAATTGGAACACATCTCAGTTCTTGTTATTTTTCCAACCTCACTCACTTTGATATGAACTCTAATGTTCCGTGGTTAGTTCGTATTTCGCTTTCTAATCTCGGGGCAAGAACCCGTTCCTCTTTTAAGATCACGTGTCGAAAAATATTTGGTCCAACCAATTATTTTCTCAAATTTAAACTCAACTTCTAAACATTCAATATATCATGGGTTTCAGTGACTGTTTACACCGAACTGCAAAACCTATGATTGTAAAAGCTGAAGCGAAATCAACAGCTTCATACAAACCAAAATAACCATTCAAGCATCAATAAAAGAGGTCCATCTCTAAACAGACACAAAATATGATGGAAGGAAACAGATCGTTTACTTGTGTAAAAAAACAAGCACAGTTATTATTATTATTATTATTATTATTATTATTATTATTATTGTTATGCTTAGCTGCATAATTGCAGTGAACAATAAACACTCCATATAATTTGTAAACGATCTTTGGTGTTTAGTAAAGTTTTCTTCATTCTGCCAAACGCTTAATCGCAACATCCGACTGACTGAGCTTATCATACGAATAAGTTACTCATGATTCTATCAATTTAAAAGATTAAGCTCGAAATGAACAGCTAGCCCCAATCTAGTTCGATCTAACGAAGAGGAATAGAATTACAGTTCGATGACATTTAAACAAGTTGCTCCAGACTATTCGCATTCAAATATCTTTTTTCTCGTGTTTACTTCCTTTTATTGAATATTGTAAGAAGAACATTGTAGCGAACAAGCTTGTTTGAAGGGATTTATCTACAGGCTAACACAGCACAATTGATGTCGAAAAATTTAGTAGAGAGAAAGAAAGCATGATGAAATCAGCAGAGGAATAATGAACATTTCACCTCCATAACCGGAGGTTGCTCACACTGTGAGTCACCAAATCTGAGCATTGCTTCGAGTCATTGGGGGATGGGTGGGTGCGGAAATGACCATGTCATGTCGTGGACGACCGAGTATTCTTACGAATTGTTTTTGGGAGCCGAGGGGGATTGTGTAGGTTGATTCCGATCGCTTTCCGATGTGGCCAGAATGCTACTCCTAATCCTAATATACAAAGATACAACTTTGAGGAAGGGAAAACGACCAATCAAAGGGTAATCATGCACCGTGACAGGAAAATTTAAGCGGTGGTGGTGGGATTCAAACACACGTCTTATGAGGTGTTAATTTGGTGACGTTGCCTCCGGGCCACCACCACCCCCCAACTCTTGGAAGCAATGCACTCCAACAATCACCGAACAGTGCAAAAACATATTTTAGGTAGTTTCAAAAAGTTTTCACTGTGATATATTTATGCTCATTAGTCCCAATGGGTCTCAACAACGTTCAAAACGGTGTGGGCACTATTCATGTTTGGCAAAATTTGGTTCGCTAATGATCAATAATGCACATTTTGAATTCTTCCCAAACATTTATTTGTAAGCTATCGCATGAACAACTTTGCAGGCCTCACTTCATAAGCGTTTCTCAGTGAACCTAAACCATCGNATCATCTGTCTGAGGCTAATCAGTCTTTGATCACTGAGCATCAGTCTCCAAATATCCATCAATTGCCACCCCTCTAATTCATCCACGTCTATTTCCTTTTACCGATCAGTACAGACAAAAGTTCATCGCTTGTTCACGCAAATAAGACTGATCGGCGATAAATGCTTTTATTGACCCGGAGTGAAAAACCGACCATCAGAAAAGAAGTTATTACCTCTTTGATAAAACTGCCGTATCCCTCCTATCTCAAACCTGATTAAGTCGTAAAAACGACTGACTTGTGTAAACAAGCGATTTTTGACTTTTCTCTGCCCTTCTTCCATGCCGGTTCAAAAGTAAATCAATGTGTAAATTGGACTTTTGCTAAACCGATTTGCCAGTAATATTGCGCTGGTGACAAACCTCTACACAGTTGATCGTTTGTTTTGAGCCTAAACTGATCCTAAACTGATTTTATCTGGCAGAGCTTAATAGAGGGAAAAAAATAATCCAAGACGCAGTGATGCGGGAAAACCCGTGCGACTAGTTTGAATTTCTTTCACGAAAATGGACCAGTACACAGTGATGGAGCAGAACATCCAGGGGGCCGAATTAATGCACTCGCAATCAGCGTTATAGCTGTTGATGGAGCTTTCTTTCAAAGATTCCGGCCCGGCAACGTAATTTTATATAGTTGTTTCGTTTTTGGCAATAGTAGACCAAAAAGAAACTAAGGTGTAGGGGAAATGTTTATAAAACAGGTTTCAGCAATCACAAGAATACCGGCCGAAAAAAAACTTCTGGCTAATCCAGAAGTCATCTGGTCCTACGAGCCTCCTCTTATTAAATATGATAATCGACATTGGGGCTGATTACGTGGTGATAACGAGTTGTTGGTAAAACAGAAAAACATATTTCCTGTGATTATTATCTACTTAAAACGCTTGCAGTTAGGTTACAGGCTGTTCCAACAATTCCCAAAAGAAATCTCAGTGTTAAACTTTTATGGATCCATAAATTAATACAAAATCTGGTAGGCGAAAAAAGCTGAGTTTCTTTTCGATAAATTCATCAACTGGTCATTACAATGACCTTATCGAGATGGGGATCAGGTAAAAAATCTAAGGGTACTTTCTGCACTTTGATGCGATCTAAACCAGATCAACGAACGCAAATAATCCCCACATAATTGTGATGGTCAGTTGATGAATTTAACGGAGAATAACTTGATACATCTATCGGATTTCGTGTTCAATGTGGCAAAGAACTCTTTCAATAACTGAGTACATAAATCAATTAAAAAAATGATCTTCCTCGTCTGAAACGAGACGCATTACTTAAACAACACACAAGTAGAGCAGTGGATTTTTTTCTGAACTAATCAAAATTTGTATTACTGTCATACGTTAATTTTATTCACGTATTACAAGCACTAAAACAACGATTGAATCACCACACAGCTTCGTGGCTTGGTGGTTGTACTGTGTTGCTTAAAAGTGGCAACTTACACTGTGGAATACATAATAAAAAAAATGCTTGATTTAAATGCTACTTCTTATGAGAATTTCACCCTTGTAAGATACCTAACAAACCCTCCTATCCACTCATCCCCAAACTATCAGCTTAGTGTGCCCACCAGATCCGAATATTGCCGCTAACCATCACGCATAAA
>UZAN01041293.1:0-17025 GCA_900618425.1 Echinostoma caproni | reverse complement strand
AATTGCAACTGACACAATGAACATTTCAAACAAACTAATTTCAAACCTACAAATATGATCATCTGTTTGGGTTTTATCATTGTCCCATATGACGCTTTTTATCTTGGTATCCAATTGTATCGGGGGGAGAGCAATTGTTTGATTGAAGTGTAGGCATATTTGCCTGTACAAGACATGATAATGCGATACAATACAATGACCACAATGGGTGGGGTTCGATTTACAAATATATAAAGGATAGCCATACCAGTGAATGGTCATTCAAGCCGGTAGAATCAATCTTTGGATAAAGAATTCCATTGAAAAGCCACAATTTTGTAATTCTCATTAATTTTGGACATTATCTTCTTCTGTATATGAGTATTCCTATTCTGTTCTATTCATTTTTCTATGCCAATAGATTTTACCTGCCTCGTCGTGTTATTTTTGATTTATCCTTCTCAAACGCATATCTAGAAGACGAAACCGGGTGGTGGGTCAATTGTTTTGCTTCCATTACGCTTCTCTACTTGCAAATGAGAGTTTGGCTAGATACCCTCAAAAAAAAACCCTCGATTGTTCTCCGTTACAATCTTAAATGTAGTGTGAATGCATCGGAAGCAGTTTGCGGATTTGTTAATTCCGAGCTCAGTTCATTTGGTTGTTTTTTATACACATCTAAACTAGTCTTTCTTTCGAACAGGGTGCTTATTATAAAGATCCTGTTGCCCATGGTCACTGATAGTTGAACAATTAAGCCGGGCTAATCGATTTAGTCACAAACTGGATAACGGTGTGACTAATACTTGCTCTTTTTCTGAAAGCTAGTGTTATTGCCATGATCTTCGAACTTACAGAGTCAAAAGTTAGAAGAAAACAGATTCTAAGCAGAGTATGTGGCCAAACTTGAACTGAGTAGTTGCTGTTTGTATTCCTGAGGTTGTATTTAAAATTATTTTTTCCAAATGCTTTCACTTTCAGTTTTTTTCGTGATATGGTGAGTTGTTAACGACAAATAAGAATCTATGCTAAGCTCATAGGTCTACAAGAAGAGAATTGCAATGCTGACAATGTATACGAGTAGTAAACTTACAACCGTCACCCATTTGTAGCCACATACAGCGCTGCAAACTCAGGAGAGATGGCCTCCTTCTCCTCTTTGATCACTGCTAGAAAAAAAACAGACCAACTGAGAGTTTCACAAGCAATCACCTAACTACTGAAGGGATGCTGACACGCATTATCCTCATACTTGGTTTTAGGCATTTGCAGTTGTACACTTTTATTTATTTCGTCCTTTTTCAAACTCAATAGCCATGTGTACAATGTTGCTACCCCAGGTGGGACTCGACCCGTGAACGTTCATGTTTGGTAACTGCATGGGTAGATGAAGGTCACTACTATATCGTATAAAATCCTCACGGACACCAGGGACTGCGCATATTGTATGTAATAGGGTGCCTCTGACATCGTGGAACGCCTTAGTATTTTCTAAACCACCAAACGAATAATAAATCCTAATGAGAGTACAAGACTCAATCAGGATTGTCCACCATCAGTATCTTCAACATTCCACTTTCTGACTTTGGACATGGGATGCACAAATATCTTGCACCGTGCACGATAGCCTGCAAATTTAAGACCATTATATCATTCTTCTTTTACAGATGATTATCCACAGACTCCAATTGTGCTGTTCACTCAACCAATGAATCATTAATTTTGACTTTGAACATAGATAACAAATACAACTACATCCGGAAAACCAGTGATTTTGTGTTTTTAGTTCACTGGGGAAAATACCTTGTCGGCTAACGATTTGAAAGTTGCTATCAAATCCAGATTGAATAAAATGAAGCAAATCTCACTGGAATTTAATCAAAATCAGTGCTATAAACGGTGTAAGCCTTAAGCAGACGTATAGTGCGTATGATCGACTACGCATTGTTGCCATTCGACAATACTTTGAGCAGAATCCAATGGAAAGAACACTCATGCTGAAATGCTCCGCCGTCGAAGGTTTACTCGCACTTACTTTAGTCAAGATGATCTTTGTACTAAGTACAAATGAGATAAATTGCAGGATAATCAGTTTCACTTGTCAACACAGAAACACATGGCATCTTGATGACCAGGTCGAGGCTAGTGTGGTGAACACGTTCCGTTGTTTGCCTATATTGATTTACTCCTTGTGAACCGATAGCCAATCCGCTAGGTTACGAAATTCATAGTTTTACATTAGGACAATGAGCTGTAATGATGGAATGTTTTCTTTCAGACCCATACATGAGACCTTTCTACTCACATGATATCGTCAAAGATCCGCATTGGTCATGCATTCCGTTGATCAACCAAATCCTGGGGAATTTACTCGAGTGCTCATGTAAAACGTACTGTTGTCATAACAATCGCTTGATTAATGTTCGTCCTTACAATGAAACAAAAAAGGACGATGACAATGAAGCCCAAAATTTCTCAAGTTGATGGTGCTTACGATAATGATTCACACTATACTACTGATGGTACATCATATGAAAGTGATCATGGCAATTCGGATGAAGATATCGCTGATGATTTGACTGGAGGATATAGTGATGAAATAATGGTAATCATGATGATGGTAATCCAGATGATAAGAAGGAGAACGAGAACGATGACCACAATGATGATGATGTTTCGGATGATGATGAAGATGATGGCGATGATGATGCTTCTGACTGAATGGAATGTTTTGATTTACTTATTATGAGATCTTTAGTTTTATTCAGTATTTTGGCCCTTTCTTTAAATGCGATATTTTGCTTTCATTATTCACTATAATTTGAATTACCTCACAAGTTTTCCAATAGTCTGAATATGGTTTCTCCATAGAGTTATGGTTACCAGGTAGAAATGTTATGTAAGGGTAAGGTTGAACGATATTGTCCCACATACGTTTCATTTCTCAGAGCGCTGTGTGAATCGCACATATTTAATTTTTTTTAATAGATCTGTTTGAAACACTTTTACTTTGCCCGTAATCAACTTTTATTATAAATTGTAGAGATTAGGAAAAACGGCAATATTTTTGAGCATTTTGTTTGTAACGAATGAGAAATGAGTAACATTGATGGGCATAACAAGATATATGCCCACTTTTGACGGGCATCACCTTGATGCAGATCCGACCCATCTATCAATACATGGGTAACATTGCCAGTGTTATCGATGTAAACCTATCGGACAGTGTCAATGATCAAGCCAGTCGGTCACATGATTTTCGCTGTAAAACCTCAGCACGTACGTTCTTTCTACTCGTAAGTCCTGTATGATCTGAAACGTAGTAAAATGAGGCACGTGTCAACGAGTCTTGATCCAAATTTTTCAAACCTTCGGTGACAAAGCATATGTGCTCTTTATCACACCCCGTTCAACTGAGAATTTTGGAACTCCAACTACTGTTCATGTTTATGGGATAATTTTACTCCCGATGGAGTGAAACGTGATTCACGATACCCTATGGCAAATGCTGTTGGAAGATGGAAGAACCGGTTACTTTTTGTATACCTCTCTGCTGTACGAAGAGTAATGTGGTTTATCAAGGGTCGGATCAATTATGTCATGACGAAGGCTGGAAACCGCCTGGAATGCGAATGATTTTGATCGAGAAACCCCCACAGTCGATGTAACAACTGGAATAAACAGGAATTAGTAATTTGGAGAGCAAGCCGAACACGGAGTTCTGTTGATCCTCACCTACCACAAAACGGTCATTAACGAGACGTAGGAAAAAACCCATCAAGTCCGGGTTCGGTTTGTCAGAAAATATCAATGGGAGTAAATAATGTGTGAAAATAACTGTCATTGGTTAAATCGACCTTCATCAATCGTCTTCTTGTATTTTCAGCGTTGCACAATCTCTCTTTGAACGGAATAGCTTCTGATTATCTGTTACTACTGGCTTATGGTTCCTTGTCCAGAAAGTATAATATGCAGCGCCTTAGCTGGTGTTAATACAGAGGATTCTATAATTGCGCATTATAAAAGGTGGAAACATATTTCAAAGGATATGCTGCCATAGAAGAGCCTCAAGGAGAACAGAATCAGATGTTTGTTCATAAAAGACAAGCCTAAATCGACAGATCACATGCTTCCTTTATGGTAAATCCTACTGCACCACTCACTGTCTAACTGCGGAAAAAGAGTGATTAGGGGGGCTGGAGAAAATAGTGCACAAAAGTAGAAATCACGAGTGCAATCGAATGTCCCCTGTGGTTTCACGCGTTTGGTGACAAACAAGTGTTACGACAAAAGTTTGTTTATACGTTTTTTGACAAATGATGGTTAATGTCACGTCAGTATCACATTGATTTCGTATGACCAAAAGATGCAAAGCATGGAACCCAGAAAACCCCACTTACCAACATCTTCACATTCCCAGTTCACCGTTCTAATATCAAACTGAGGGATTCATAAAAGATTGAAGTTTCTTTAATGCACTAAGACTACGTGATACTGTCTACTTTCGTTTCGCTTAATAAACCAGAATCAAGATCAAAATTAACAATCGTAAGACTTGAAGTCACCACGATGTCTTATACGTGCTAGTTCAGTCACTGTGGAAAGGTTACTCCCCACTGTTGGGAACTCATCGTGCATTTCCCTGTTAGAGCTAAATCGTATCAATGTTGCATCACGAAGTGCCTTGAAGTTATCGTTGATTTTCAGGCTGCATATTGGTAAATTCTCTGATAATCGTTAGGTTGGATATGTGGTATTCTAAACAGTGTTTATTGAAATAGCTTTGAGTTGCTCGTTCAATAGTTTCAACACATTAAAAACTTTGTATTTGTCTGCGGTAGGCACCAGTTGAGATGCGGCGAAATCGGCCAGGACATAAAGCGTGCATTGTTGTCATACTGGTTTCGCTTTTCAAATTTCAACACATTCAGCTTCTCTCCGATAGACAGGCAGTCGCATATGGTCACGGCTTGGATCGCCGGCATCTATGTGCGTCCCTCATGGGAATTAATCAGTGAGTGAGCAATGTCCTGTGTGCGTCAAACTAGATGAATGATCATAAGCTGAATGCATGTTGGTTGGTCAATAGCTAGCCCGTATGTCAGTCAGCGACCAGGAAATTGAATATCAGGAGGTGCGAGATGCCGAGGAGGCGACATCGCACAGGCACTAGCTACGTTGTTGCGTATGCAATTGGTTTCGGTTTTCTGGAAGGTGTGAACATACGAGATGTGATTTCTCATGGGTGCGACGGAGCAGACGAGTGATTGTACTTGGAACTCTCTTGCAAAGGGAACTACAATCGCCCGACGTCTGGTTACAGCAATGACACACACAGTGCCAGTCACACCGGTACGTCTGCATTTCAGCAATCAAACGATTATTTCTCTCAACCTCAAAGTTAATTGCTTACTTCTAGCTTCTCAATGTTTACCTACGCATTAGTTTGTTCATGTTCGACAAGCTACGTGGGTAGAACGACCAGGGAACTTAGCAGAGGATCAATAAATACAGATCAGCATATTTTGAATAGAACACAATATAGCGAACGAGAGTTGTTTTCAGTAATTCGTCTTATTTGGCTAATACATCACAATTTATGTTACTCTGTTAAAATACGGGAGGGTTGAGATATCACTTACAAAACTGTCAATAATAGGGGTAAAAAATGGAAGAAGCATAGTTAATGTCCACCGTGTCCGGTGTGATGTTTAGCATGGATTGTCTGAGGATTCGGAAAGGAGGTGAAAGGGGGTTAGGCGGGGGACATGGAAGACACAATGTCTTCACAAATTTCTTTTTGTTCACAGAAGGGTGGACTGTGTTCCTATCAAAGGAACGATCGACTACTTAGCCGAGTACATCGATAGGCATGATATCAATATCAGTATCCCGAGTGAGGTATTAAAGCAGCTACTTTTTTTTGCATATATAACGTGCAATTCAAATTCCATGATGCGATTTCTCGGCAAAAGGACGGCATTGCAATGGGACCCCAACAAGGCCCGTTGGTTGCGAACATCTTCCTGACACTAATAGAGAACGAAGACCTCAAAGCGTCCAACGAAAGATGCATGCTACGCAAAACATATTTCGACGACATATTGTGTTTCATGGACGAGGATAGTTATCCTAATGAGCTGCTGGCAACATTAAACTTCGCGCATCCAAATATTATTTTTACTCTAATGGAAGAAACTGACAACCAGATTGCATTTCTCGATGTGTGCCTCAAATGCCGTGAAGAGGGTCCTGTCCAACGCTCTATGTATAGGAAACACACGTGGTCTGGTCAGTACACTCATTTCCAAAGTTCTGTACCTCTCAAAAAAGTGAAACTTGATTCGATATCGCGCTACTAGAGAGCAAAAGATCTGTTCAGTGGACACAGTTCAGAATGAATTGGAATTCCAGTGCCCGGTCTTCCAACAAAATGGATACCCGGAACGAATTGTGGGTAGCATATTAAAACGCCCGAAAAATCAGGAGATGATAGCTGGAGTAGTAAACAAACTATTGTAGATAAAACTACTATTTCCACGTGATAACATGACGAAAATAGTTGCTCGAAAGTTAACAACAGCGATCAGTTAAACTTTCCATGCATCGAAAATCACATTCGCATTCAGACCCGCCTTCAGACTTCAGCTCAAAACTAAAGTTCCGGCTTGGTTGAACACTGGGGTGACAAAGTCAATTACGCGAGAGCAATCTGTTCACACTTTGTCGAGTCAGGTCATTTAGTTGACTTGACCAGAGCGTTTTGTCCCCTGTACCAGGTTTGTGAACAATAACCTAAGCAGATTAAACATCGCATCCTGGCCACAGCGGAAGCTGCTGGAATTCACAGTCACAATCCACCTTTGTTTGCGTAAAAGCAATTTGTCAAGACATTGTGTCACCCGTGGCTCTCCGTTCAAACCAATAACCAAAGAAGACGAATCACTGAAAACAAGCCTTGTTAGCTACATTGTGTTCTATTCGAAATGTGCTTTACTGGTCTAATGGAACAAAATATCAGCATAGTTGGGCATCGGTGATAGAAAATCCATCTGCAGTACTATTTTGGAACACCTCTCAAAAACGGGTACATTCAGCAACAGCGGGGGCAGTGAACATCGATCTATTCGTGCAATTTATCAAGGCCCTTCAACTACCGAGGTTCCGGTATGAATTCAGTCCTATGATCAGAGATTACTCTTTCCATGATCCTTTTGACTGTCCCCGCTATCCAAACATGTAATGCAGTGTAACGTTGACTCGATCCCACTCCTCCTGTATTCCAGCACTATCCATTCAACATACGTCATTGATAAACCATACAAAATGTCCTAACTATCTTTACCAAACCAATTCTCCCACACTTCAAAAGTTGTGCTAACTGAATATGCCTATTAGCTTGTTATTTACCATGTTTAGTCCGTGGAAGAAGTTATCGAAATTAACTTGCTAACCATCGCTTATTCGCTCAAATGATGTTGACTTATTTCTTCCAAGTGCACTCTGACGTTTCAGTGGGCTATGATTCTATGTTCCGATCGAATAACCTAACCAGCGAATCGAGAGCCTGCGATCTATTTTCAAGGTCACTGGAGCCACTGAAAAAACTATAAAAAAATTCGATTTAACACTCAGTAAAACAAAAACCAGCACCAAATTCGAATGTGTGCTAGACACAGTAAACAGGGACCAATACAATTGTTGTGTACCTTTAGGAAAAAAGACTCTCTGCAGAGGTTCTCGTAAAAATGTATGTTATGCGCTAACGTTGCATTATAAGCCTCTAAACATTGGCCGCGATAGGATTCAACCAATTTCCGAATATAATAAATTTATTCCTGTCTGGATATTTATAAGCCTGCTACCTTTTCTTATTTGATCGTAATCCATTGTCATTCATCATATGGGAAAATATTATCCTTGGGCTGAATAAATCGATTCACTGATTTTTTATTTTTTTCATTTTTTTGCGTATAATTCTTACTAATTACATGCGTGGTCGCAATGCACTCACGAACACAACATATACATATTTCCATATGAACGGGGAACTGAAATTTCCTTGAGTGAATTTTGTCAAAGATAGTAGTTTATCTCTTTCCCAAAAGAGTCAAAGATCATCAATTTATGCGTACTAATGTAAACTACTAATTAAACATGGCTTCCACGTCGCACCAACGAAAATATGACTAATTTCATCCATGATTTGGCGCAGGCAACCATTTCTGTTTTCCTCAATACCAAAGCATCCGATGTTTCGAATCGGTCGTTTTCTGGAAATAAGAGGAGCTTGATCTATTCCAGTACGTTAACTGCATTGCTGGTTAATTGCATCGGGTGAGGAAATGCTTACTGTTTGAGACTAGCTTCACGTCAGGTGAAATAAGCGGGTAGCCGCTCTCAGATGGTACTACCATCCGGAATGTTTTCAATGTTCCGCCTGATGCTTCAAAATAACCCATTCATTCAACAGTTTACTTATTTATTACGGACCGGGTAACTTGTGGGGATGCATTTTGTTTTCCAGAAAATCTATTTTGCTTCTGATTGGTTAAAACGTTTGCCCTCTTTTCATTTAGTCAGCAGAGTGCGGCAAACATTTATCATTCATTGACATGCAAACATTATCACTTCTCGGGATTCAGCAGCTGCTTTAGGCCGAACAAATTGACCACAATCCACACAGTATAATATTCGATGAACCTTTACCGCCATGGGCGGCTTTACACAATGAAAACCAACCAAAACCACTCCAGAGAGGGGCGCGACAAAAAACCGTTTTCGGGAGCTTTTGTTTCATCCCAATGGTAAGTTTAGAACAGTCCGGAAGCATACTTTTCCTCATCTTCCCCGTGCAGACCGCACACGATGAAAATCACATAATGAAGTTCACCTCGATGCGAACACGCCCAGTGCGAAGTTGGACATCATCACGTAAAGATCGTCAAGGGAACAGTTGTTCCGTTCCAATCTATTTCGGTATTCGAGTGAACATTGGAAAAGACGGACGGTTTACAGTCTTTGTGAAGCTGCGCAAAATGACTGATATCCCCAAACACCGGAAAATAATGGCTTGTATCTATCTACGATGAGCGATCTAACCATTACTGTTGCTTCAAAGGTAAAACAGAATCTATAAAATTACGAATTACTGAACCTCGCGTGATTTTTATTCCATATGGACTTATGGCAGATTTTCAAGTTCCAGTCAAGTCACGTCGACTATAACCCATGCTTTCTTATTCCAATGGAATGATTAAATGTTTTTGTTTCTTTTTGTTTATTATTTATCAAAATGCACAATACACTTTCGGGAAGGAAGTCGCGGCCGTAAGACGCTACCTAGGAAAATACAGATGGTAGAAAGATGGTTGGCGTTGGTGAGGTCCTAAATGAGGACTCTTAGGTGACTGACTATTTTAGCGACTTTGTAACTCGACCACCACCGCCTTTTAATTCAGGATATAATTAACATAAGCATGCTGCGTAAAAGCCTTGAGTTGTATATCTATATTTAAAACAATCTCCAAATGAGCATCGAAGTCGATTTCATCATTTGCAACAATGCTTCTTATCGGGCAGTATGTTAATGCCGTAATCTCTTGTTTGGGTTTTCAAATCAAGAACTATCATATATAAGCCTTTTAAAATATGACTTTTGTGCAATAATATTGTTCGTAATAACCGCTAAAACTGTTCAATGGTCAGGACAGCAAATCTAGAAAAATACAACAATTGAACCACCACTAGTTACATATTTGACAACAAGATATCACAATCTATCAGCACAAATACGAAGGCAGCAGTCAAAAACACGTGTGATCACAATAAAAAATTATTTTAACTTGGAACCGTTGTTTAGCATTGTCCAATTAGTTGAAACAAAGTTTCAAAACGAAACTAACTTGGAATTATTCAATGAACATTTTTCCAAAATTTATTTGGATATCAACTCTCATGAGCGGTTGGAGAGGGCGCAAGATGGTCTGTCAATTTTATAAAGTTTATCATTTCAAGGTGATCAAGATGGAACAGAGAACTGGGTTTTGCGGTAACAAAGCGTTGGTGCTTATATAGTTGAAAGATTTATGCCTATCCGATAAACGTTATTAATATCGGAAATAGTCTGAGCAATATGGTGAATAAATAATTAGGGGAAAATATATTCCAGTGAAAATGAACAACTCGTCGTAGAATCTGAACAGGCATCCTTTCACAAAACTAACAATCAGTGAAAATATTTAGTTCATTGTTCAGCTGCTGACCGATCATGATTTCCATTTAGAGACAGCCCTCAGGAGCAATCNTTGACTCTGATTTCGGTGTCCACATAACCATCGATCTCTTTTTCACCACTTGATGACCATAGGATGGAATGGTTGATCACCAGGAACGTTTTTCAAAACTTCCTCATGATAATATTGAGGAGTATTCAATTATAAAGATAAAGTTCTTTTATGAACGGCACCCTTCCAAAAGCCGACTATTTGCGCATAAATGATGTATACTGTAAGAAATTATGCAGCAGTCAATGAACATTATTGTTTGGCATAAACTCACGACTAAGGTGACAGCTTCCGGTATCGAAGGCTCATAGAATTTGCTCAGATGACAGATAGTACAATGAACTCGTATTCATATAAAAACGTTCTCAGCGGCACGAACTACTCATCACAAATTCGACGAAACATGATTGAAAACTACCAAGGATAGATGCAGACAGAAATATAGTTTTGGACGAGACTGCATCCGAAACCGTTTAGTACACCTAAACCAGGCAATCACCGCCTAATTCGAGAATGACCCGCCTCTTTAAAAGTTTCGCCATGAGTAGCCATACGTGCTATAATTACATGCCGCAGTTAACCGTTTCGGTTATAGTTGGTCTGTTTCGTGATGAACCGTACTTTGCACCGCGCTGGCTAAGTCAAGGTGGCCCCGGGTCAGTCGTGATTTGACCAGGTATTGAAGANTTTAACCTGGGTACTGAAAGAGACCTATAACGCGGGTTGCTTGTCGTATGTATTCCAAGGCTCTATTTAAATCCGAAATAACCATCAAATATTGTTCATAAACCAACTACTTCCATAAGGACCTATTCCTTGAAGGGTTTACAGTGTATTGGCTTGCATAGAGGTAGCTATTTGAAAGAACGGGGGCAACCTGATGAAGATAATCCCCCAAGGGTGCATATTTTTGTTAATCTGTGTTTTCCTTTCCTGGAAATAAATTATATAGCTCCCAAGTTTGATGTTCATCACTCCTGTACCGCTGCTCTTAACGATTCGTAATTCGTACGAACCAAGCGGATTTCCAAAGGCATGAAGTTCACGATAACAGGTCTTTGGCACAACAAACGCAACAGGTAGTTTGACTTTCGTGATCCAATCCGGTATAGATTTACATAGTTTACATATTTACAGTCGATCACCGGTGGGTAGTTCGAACTACCAACCAGTTTCGATCGCCGGGTTGTCCCGTTATTCCTACTGAGGTACACACGCACACACGAATAAACACAAGGACAGATAACCGGAACTACGTCTGTGTAGGAGGCTCCGACCTCACTCACCATATTTACTAGTTTTGGTTGCCAAAATATGGGTTACATTCGATTGCTGAACGATTGCGGTTCGAAAGAATGAGTGAGTCTCTTTGGGAGGGGGGCAAATTACTCTCTGAGTTTGGAATTCGACGACATGCACTTTTTGTTTACTTGGCAACTCCTTCCTTACCTCTATAGATTACATTCTAATGACCGGAAGTCCACACTTATAAATCATAATGAGCAGACAAGGAGAAATAACAAACTGGCACGAACCGGATTCCAAGGTGGGGGAGAAGCAGTGTGCGTGATAGTCCGATCCAGCCTTTTCCTAAACTTGCCACACTGACGAACTGGTATTCCTGTATTTCAATTCTGATACCCATCAGCCTCCTTTGTCGATTCGTTTGTTTTTCCATCCTATACCCGGTTTATTGCAGTTCACTTAAACACCGGTTTACTCATATTTAAACAGTTTGAGGGTCGTGATTTTGTGAAAACCGAGCGGCTGGTTTCAATAAAATCTTCTGATTACAAACTTCCCAAAATAATAATGCCCAGTTATCCCCAGAAACCCTTATTCGGTAGAGCGCATTCGTTTGGTCAACATGCTTTGCTTACGTTTGCCATCATAAAAACAACCCGAGGAAAATTTCTTTATAGTTGAGCGATTATTCAGTGGATACGATTCACTGGTGATTTCTTTTAGAAATATGTAGACGTTCCTCGGTTACTTTCATGTTGGAAATTATTGTTTATGCTCACCTATTTTATGAAGGAAAAAAATAAATGACTTTCTAACCAAGTTGCCAGAATCCATGTTGAACAGACCCTTGCACGGCCTCAAAAATCAGAGAAACCATCAAGCAGCAGAGCACAGCATGCTCATTTCGATCCTTATCAGCGTTACTTCATCGTAATAAAATTTCTATTTGTTCACCATTATGGTCTCGGCAAAATAAAGGGAGTAAACATGAGACATTCTAAATGTTAAACAAATCGATTAAATAAATAAAATCTGTCAGCTGATTATAGTTCAAGAACCCCGTGATCCAGTGTCAGTTGAAACGTGTGTACAGTTAATTTCTTATATATCCCCCGTGTGGTGTTCCATTGGTAACACAATATGATTACCAGAAATCCATTATACGTCTCAGTGGCGATTGAATCGGTCCGCGTTCTGCAACTGGGTTCGGAGACGGAGTTCATTGACACAAAATTATTCACCTTAAATGTATTCCTCAAAAATAAGTGAATCTTTAATTACACACGTTTGTGTGATAATCAGCCGAGAGGATGGGTCCCATTGTCATGACGACCTGCAATTCATTGATGGAATCGGTTACCAAAGCCCCAGCGGCTTAGAGTGACGAACCACATAAAGCGCCGCTAGAACAAGTAAATCATCTATATTCATGGCCCAGTTACAACAATTTGGGAATGGAATGAGCGATTACTGGAGAGGGGTGTCGGAGATCGAACTCCATTCATAGATTTATTGAAGATAGAAACCTGACGACTGTGTTCACGTCTTGCGAGATCATTTCCACTGCGTACGAATAATAAAATGAATCAATGGAAATTGGAATGAAAAACATGAGCGTGAAAATTCATACCGGAAGTGTCACTATTAGACAAAATTGTTTTTCGGTACCGCATCAGAAGATTAAGAAATTCTCCAGTGTATCCTACAAGTGTGACGTGGTTTTCTCGGACAAATCTTGAGAGCATCTTATCGTTCCTATATTGGTGTTTTGCTCATATTATCGGTATATGTATTTCCATACGGAAGACGAAGACCCAACAACATCTTCGCAAACCTGTGTCTGACATGGATGCCAATGGTATTAAATTTGGTACTCTAAAGCATATTTAGCATCGAACAACTTCTTCGTCTCGTTGCAATTAATCACCAAGTTTGGTCCACAGTCAGGTTGTTTCAGTCTTGCTTTCAAATCAGCGCATTTGCCTTCTCCACTTGAAACTCTCCGTTGTGATTTAGGCAGGGTAACCACACACACACACACACACACACACACACACACACACACACACACCGTTGATCGTAAATTGCCAGGCTACCTCGCTTGTCTTGACTGCATCCACCACTGGTGGGGGAATGGGGGCACAATGCAAGAGTTGATTGTGAACCAGTTCAGTTGGAGAAACAGAATAACAATGTGGCATTAGGAAAAACACCTTAAGGATGTGGATCAGTCCGTATAGTTGGAAAATAATCCTAAGCCAGCTGATATAAAAGGTCTAGTTGCATTGGTAAAACATTGTTCTGAAATAAATACACATTCCATGTACCATTTAAAATAAAGGGTGATCTAAAAGTATGCGTATGAGTATTTTACGAACAATGAAAGGTTTGCATTCGTTTACATTTATCTCGATTCTACGGGGAGAACAACTAAAATCGTTTGAACTTATCTACGTGTCAAGATAGAAGATATTGATAACAAGTGNCATATTCACTCCATTGGTAACTCGTTTTTCTGGGCCCCAGCGAAATGATTGCTCCATTTGTAACGCGCTTGAAAATAGGCAAATCAGGTAGCCACAACATATGATAATTTGTATCCGCATATCGCAATGTTACTTGCACTTGAGTCTCGGTATGGTTTCAACTCATTGAGATCAGCGAAGCAACGACACCGCCGCTCATCTTCCGCATTTTCGTGTTTCTCCAGGCAAACTGGCAGCTTACCCCCTCAAAAATTGATGGGACATTTGTTTACTCAATAAATTCAAAGGAGTTAAACAAATGATCACTTCTTTATTGATTGAATAATGATTGAGATTTGGTTAGAACTATTTGTGTTAGACTCCAGTTGTTAAATAAATTCACAGAAATGCATAACTAACTAAGGATGTGCCTAAAGGTGAGTTTTCATATTTAAGCTCAAAAATATGATATTTCCTTTTTAGGGAAATAGTATACCACTTTGCGTTGCTTTATTGCAGCAGTTGTGTCAGAAATACCAAATTTTTCAGTTGGGTTATTTAGCAACCACACGTATTCATAAGTTTGTGTATCGGTTGTGAGAACCGATGCACCTTAACTGCTCTCCATCTTAGTTCCTTTTAAATGAGAAATTCTAAAACGCCTATAGAAAAGTGGTTTAAACAGTGAATAAAAGGGATGCCTGTGGAAGAAACCAACTGTAAAATGCTGTGCTGTGTTTGTGCGGTTCGTAAAAGCGGCCCTCCAAAGGGCTGCGAATCCACTTACCAACTATCCACGGATACAGGATTCGTCTACTTGATTTGTTCCATCTCAACGATTCATGCACAGGGATACGCATGAATCATCACCACTCGTGCTACTGTTTTCTTTCGATACACATAAGAATGTGAACCACTTGAGCTCATAGTATGACTCTTGTAGTTCGTGCACTACATCAGTGAATCTGGTATAGTACGCGTGCATAAACTCGCTTTCAAGCAAACATTCCTTACATATGTCGTAAACTTTTCATATCTCATTATTCTTGAGATTTACCTTACTTTCGTTCTAAACTTGTGCAGAACATTATTTCCCATTGGCTTAATACGTCTTTCCGTAAGCTCTTAAATATGAAGACATGAACAGCATTGTAACTTATTCAGTTTGATAGCAAGCGTTGCGGAAAAGCCTCACGATGTAATAATGAGAACCACTAGTTTGCTTCCGTACAGCATGAGTTGAAAGCACGTTGTGCGAAATGGATTTTTCTGTCCGCTAAACAGTAAAACATTCATCGTTTGCATTGACCATGCTGTACGTTCCACCTAGTTCCTATATCAGTGAATCAATCTGGTATTGATCTGGTGAGTGGCAAATCTTCTGTTGAAAACGTGTGCTATACTGCAACCAATTTTCACTGCTTTCCGAGACTAATCACACTGACTCGTGAACTCTGTTTTCATAGTATCTTCAATGGAGTGATGTGGAATGATTGTAGCTCGGGATGCGGATGTTGGTATTGGTGACGAACTACGCTTCCAGCTCGGGGAACCAAGTACATTCAATGCGTTCATAATGAACGCATTTTTAGAAACTCACAACTCTCAGGGATACGGAACGATGAGTCACCGACGTAGAACAGCTTCCGATGAATTGAGTTGAATGAATTAACTTTCTACTGAATTGTTTTCAACGAATAACAGATAATGAAACCGTTTCCACAGGAACCGCACTGTTGGGGCAACTTTCTTTCGCTTGTGATTTGTTGTTTTCCAGAACGTTTCCTCGCAAACGTTTTATGTGTGATCCGGGATGTTCTGTACAGGAGTGATTATCAGCAGCCAACAATCGGGTCTGCTCAACCGAGAGGTAGCAAACCGCACTCGGTTAGTGAAAGGGGTTAATTGCACCGGAAGCGAACAATTTACTCGTTCCTGCTGGCACATAGTCTGGTCAACCTGTTGAGACAATTTGCACATGGGATGTCAACTAGCAACGGGTGATGGAATTACTAGTAATTTCTGTAACTCTCAAGTGTATAAGATAGGAAAATAACAAAATTATAGTGTTTAACTAACAGTAGGGTGAATTATGGAAATATTCGTACTACATCGATAATTTGATCTCAGTCAGATGCTTATCATGAAGAAATCAACTCTTGCACCCATGCAAAGCTGAACAATACATTACGCGTTTTATAGTATGGAGCTTGGATTAGCTCATTTGATTTTTCGGAGGCACTAGGCACCTTTGGTGATCCTGAGTGCGGGTTTCACTCCTTGGGAGATCGTTAATCCCCTACGAGATAAATACATTCAAAATGCGATGGTAAGAGCTGGTACCTCTGAACAATCGAACTGACTAATCCAAGCTTGATGCTCTAACTTTATTAAGGCATTCGCATGAAACGATGACCATCGACTGAGTAGCTCAAGGGTAGAGGTTTGAATTCTCGACCGGAATTTTCGCGGTTTGGGTCCTGGGAAGAACACAAGAAGTACGCACTGTTGGCGAGTCCCAAACAGAATGAAACAGTTGTCAGTGCTCTGTATCGGTCATATTCAGAATCTCCATAGCATTTTAAATTCGTAGAGCATAATTTTAGGCAAAAATGTGTTTTCAATAACTTTTAATCGTGGCGTTACATTTTATAAGACGAGGGAAAACCTAGGGGTTGGAAGAAGAACAATAAAATGTGAGGAATCTTTCACTGCGTATATGTGTGCATGTGTGTTTGTTGCACACTGCATTCTCAGATCTGTGCTTCTGGGGTTTTCAGCTGTCACGACGGTCGCGCGATCTAATTTTGAGGGATCAGTGTTGTTGTGTGGAAACGTTTCTATGTGCGGACAGGAGTTCAAGGGGGTTTGTGAACCCAGGGGAGTTAAGGAGCTTGGATAAGACGCTTTGGGGCACATAGTTCGGGGTTCAAACGCATAATACAGATTACCTCGGCTATAAGACCAACTTGCGCATCCTAACGTATTTGGACACCGGACACTCTGTGGTGCTGGTTGAAGTTGTCCAAACATGATGATTGTTTGATTGG
>UZAN01041292.1:16071-42140 GCA_900618425.1 Echinostoma caproni | reverse complement strand
ATATATATATATATATATATATATATATATATATATATATGAACAAGGGGTCGGTACGGGATTCATTGTTAGATTTACTGTAATACAGTGATCATGGGGAAATCACTATTTTTTTATTGCCGATATTTCCCTGACTATATGCTCTCGTCTGTGGATGAAACCAATCGCCATAAAAAATAACGTTTTCTTTTCAAACACAGTTTCATGTAGAGTTTAAGACTTATCCGTGATTTGAAGAAAAACGATTCTACGGAACCTAGCCTCTTTGACAGACGAGTTTTCATTTGAGTGACTATAGTGAGTTGCGTCACGGTTGTCTGTAATATTTAATTTGAACTTAATATATGATTGTTTCTGATATTTCGGAATAATGTTCTGAATAATGTTCAAATGGTCGTACCCCATAGTCATTTGGTTTCATTTTCAGACGCACTCAAAAACCTTCTATAGTAAGTAGTATATAATTGACGGGACAACATATCCCATAAATACAGGGCCAATTTTGTGATTGTTGCGGCTCAACAGAAGTGTTATCTGGTATTGTTTTGTCACAGTACACCTGGACTTGTATCGTCCAATGTCTATTAGGCAAAACGATAGTCATTCACGCATATCACCCGGTAGTTGTTTCAGTACACACGTTGAACCAGAAGAACCACTGCGATGAATCAGTGTCAGTAAAGCATAGTCTGATATGGGTCAAGTTCACGAGGGGTTCATCTATATGGCAATAAGCAGAAAAGAAGACAAATCTAGGTTTTGTTTGCCAAGTAATGGTCGAATACTGAAACTGTTAGTCGCAGCTTGTGTATAAGAAACAATAAACTTGTATATTTGTTGTCAACTTATCCCCGATTTGTTAGGTTTTATGGTATTTCAACGGCTAAAATACCATTTCAACGTTAGAGCGAACTCAATCACAACCGCACGAGTACCGTTGGATACGATATTCCGAGTCTGCAAATGCTTGGTTTCTTTCATAAACTGGTACACAGTTTCAATCTCTTGTTATTTTTATCCTGTGTTATTATTTTTACCTTGCTTCAATTTTCAAACAAGGCCACATTTTCCCTTGCTATTATTGTTCTCTTCGCACACCGCTTGTTCTCAACCTGATACCGAACCTCTCCTAATGACTAAAACCTGGAAGTCAAAACTTTTTGGTTCGAATGATTTGAAATTTTAGAGATACCGAAATATAGGGTAACACCTCAGTTTTTGGCTAGTTTGAAGCTTCGTTACTGTTGTGAAATTGAGGTGTTATCATTTTCCTCGTTACATCCATTCAGCGTTTCCCAAGACTGCATTAACCGACGACTAGCAGTGTTATTCGCATTGCAGCCGTGCTACTAATCTTTCTCGGTCTAGTCACGGTATTATTGAAACCATCCTTTGAACCTCAAACCAATGTTGTAAATGAAGCAGGTGAACCCATTTGAATAACCATAGCAACATACAAGTTGAATTGGCAGTCAAGACAACAATTGTTTGATTGAGTGAATCATTTAACTTCAAACCATTAACGGGCGGAATCTTATTCTCCCTACAGTCATTGGCTTACAGTATTCATCACCCCAAACCACATCAAATTTGAATGCAATCAGACAAAAGTAAATCAACATAAGATTGCAAAAGCTCCGGTTCTCTGTTCCATCCTGGTCTGTTACACAGACTCGTTGGGGGTAATTTCGATGAAATGTTATTTGCATCAGTGATCATGTTACAGGAGTAAATTAATGCAATTGTGTGTGCTTCACCGAGAAGTTTACATTTGCACTTATCTGTGTCCCTTGCGAGCGTGGGAGTGGGGGCACACAAGGGCGCGCACGCGCGCATACTCATATGTGTCTGCTCACGCACACACACACACACACACATACACAAACACACACGCGCTGCGGTCCCGTGCTAGCAAATAAATCGATCCGGGGGAGGCTATCAACTTCGATCCATATTTGCTCTCGGGGACATTGAAAGTAATGGCCACCGCAAATGCGCACAGCCACGGGGAAAGCGGCTTCATCCAGCGAAATACGCAGTCCGATTAACAGAATGAGTCACTTTTTATCGGCTATGAAAGTTTTTCACTCTTTTTAAATTGGCCATTGTTTGTCATGCTTTTATAGTTTTTGTAAAACAGTTCAAATCCGATTTTGATATGACGGTTTAGAAAAATCATTTCGGAACGGTGAAATTTGGATTGTTTACTTGGTCTTGTTTCTGTTAGCCTGATTCCAACAGTGAAATCAGTTCCCTTATTTGACACTGAAACTGAGTTGGGGCGCTCAGTGAGTGGCAACACTACTTGATAATTGAGTTTGCCCAATTCATCGTTTAACCTTTTCATTTCAGCCAGGTCTCACATTACGTTGTTAATGGAATGCCATCAAAAGAGATTCAACTTGATTCTGATAATAATCCACATTGCAAAAGCCGGATAATATTTTTATGGTTTGCAAATGTTTTCCCATCATGTCTGAACGAATTAAGGTTGTCTAAGCTGTCATGTGGCAAACAGAGTTCATGTTGAATAACTAATTGATCAACAATTTCAACCTTTTTAACTCTGTCTTTTGTCCAAGACTGTGCATGTATCAAAGTTACACTTGAGCGATATAAAACAGTTTTATTATGTTGAGATAACGCGACAAGTGAAAAATAACGTGTATCTATACATTAAAACTTGGTGAGGGGTGGATCAGGGAAACTTTGCATACTGTTCAATGATAACCAAATCTTTCATCACCGTTGCACCAGCAAGGCACAACACTGTCGAAGGTTTATACTTACTTTGAAGGGGGTTATGGAATTGGGGTACTATTTTAAAAACTGATCTTTTTAAAGTGAACGGGTTCATGGAGAATTATCGGAGGTCATATTTTCATAGGCATTAGCTTACAAATTAGATAGTTTTTGTCAATAAGCCATTAGCCTTGGAGAGGTTGCGGGGAAAAAACGCGCGAGAATGGTAGATAGCAGAGAACAGCCAATGCAGAACTATCGGAGCTCTCGATTTTGTAAAAGAAGTCACTACAATTCTTGCATAAAATAAGAAATATAAGACCAACTGTGAAGATCCGTGATTTGTGCGTGTATTTGCATGTATCAGCGAAGCCCAAAAAGGTTTTCGCTGTCAACGCAATATTTCATTTCCTGAAGGTGATAATATATCATGGTGTTCCTAAATGATGTTTTTTTATTTTCATGCCTTCACGGGTGGTGTACAGCAAACAACCAAAGACGGTCAACAATTAAATAGAAGAATTAATCATCTGCTATTCTCAAGGTCACGCAGCTTATACATAATTTGACAATGACTCGTTGGACATGTTTCATTAGCTTTGATGTAATCTGGCCTCAGGCAACCACGGGAGACCTTTTAATTTTTTGATATTTGTATTTCACTTGTTTCTCATGAATACACTACGATGGAACTTTCAGAAAAGGTGAATAAACCAAGGCAGCCAGACACCACACAGAGAATGTTGTGGATCATGTCTTCTATAGGAACGTCAGTTATTTTCCGTCTATCGTAATACATTTCCCGCCTCCACACTGACTGAATGCAATTAGCCTGACTTTGGATAATTATATATATATATATTGCGATAAACTAGGGGTTAACTGCACGTTTTAAATCAGGGCATACTCATTCATTTCTCAAAACAGAGTATGCGGCGGTCTTCCAACAAAGGTAGTGCGCTCCGGACCTACATGTATTGACGCCGCCGCATCAAAACCCTATCATGCCTTTATGGTCCTTGATATTTCTTTGAAAGAGCATGAATCTTCGAGTAAAAATAATAATAATAATAATAATAACAATAATATTGCCCAATAAAATAAAAGATAATAAACACTCCCCCCCGTGACTTCAAATTATTCAGTTCTATGCTTGAGAGATTCAGGACGTTTCTTGTTCATGTGGACAGCTGAGTGACAAGCCATTCAGTTTATTTGGCTTTATTCTTACTTTTCTGTGTTTTACTTGTTGTATCTCCTCAGGGGTTATTCTTCCGTCTTGCACTCCTTGATAAACCGTTTAAGATTTATGGTTCCACTTAAAGAATCACTAACTTCTGCTCAATTGATCAAATCTGTATAGGCCTTAAAACTAAAACGCGTTGGTGATGACTCGGTCGACCACTTCCCGACTTCATTCATTATGTCCAGGACCACGAGTGGAACAGGGGGAATGTGGCAAATTGTTCACCGTGTCAGCTAATCAGCTTGGAGCGATTTGAAGTGCAGGCGAGTGTAAGCAGATCGCACTCTCCCACTATGTTTGTGTGTGTGCTCCTCCATGTCGTAATTTAATCAACCCGCTTCCACCAAAAGAAACGCCGATAAAAAACAACAACTGGTACACCAGCTACAAATTGAGGCACTAGAGGTGCTTGATGAGTATCGCCTGCTTTCTCGTTTATTTGTGTGTGTAGGATGCGCGTTTAACTTATGTTAAATTGACCACAACCGAGTCGTACACACTGAGTTGTTGAGTGAGTTGGCTACCGGTCGCATTTTGCAAAGCCGCGCGAGCGTGATGCGTACTCTGCGTTATTTATCTTCGGCGATTCCCTGAACGGTTTCTATCATAGTCTGGGCCAAGCGAAAAAAAGAAACAATGCATCTTCGCGACTCTGCAACTCGTCATCGACGAGTATATGCTCCTCGAATTTACCCCATCTCTTAACTGGGCAAATCTAACGAGGACAAACATTGAGTGTGGCATTAAGGAAACGAAGGCTGCTGGGTGGGAGGGGAATACGAGGGCTGGTGTGCTAAAGTGAGTTCCAGCTCATTTGGATGGTCTTTTCGATTGCTTCCCGAACACACACACACACACACACACACACACAAATTCGCACCAAACCACCATCCGCACAAATTCTACTCTGATGATGCTGTGACAAGTAGGGGAAACTCAAAATATTGCTTTTTCAGTTTTTCTCTTTCACTCTGAAGAGAGTTGCGTCAATTTTCGCACTCCAGCTGTAAACAAAATGTTTGAAGAACACATTCGGGCTTTACTCATAAACAGATGAAAAGTATGTAGTGGATTAAGCAATGTTCAGTGTTGATGATTTTACATCAAACCAAACAAATATATCTTTATTACAAACGGTTGAAGTAGTTAATAAAGCCTTACTTTGTGAAATCGCGTTTTGAAATTTTATTTCATTGTTTTGTTATATAAACAATGCTACGGATAACTTTCGGATAAGGGGTACGGACTATCGAACGGAACCCGGAGGGCATAGTGTAGCCGGAATGTTGTTTGGTAGAAGGGGGATCCGAACCCACACAATTTTTGAATTCCTATGATGCACACCTGTGCGAGCACCAGTACCCCTCCAAATGTATAGGTAAATGTAATAACAAACAGATCGGTTGACGACTTTATGCAAGACAATCTTTGCCTATTTATGAGGATCATAGATAATTTTTCGTTAATTTGCAATACTTTGTTCTTTATATTATATTTTTAAATACCAAGGAAGATTCTTATACCAGGCTTGTTGATGTATCCCCAAACTTGATACCTATAATTATAACTTTAAAATCTTTAGTGACAGATCCACAAAAACTGCGACTTTTTATTGTTTGAGACAACCCTGCCCTTTTGGGTTACTGTAAACTCAGTTCTACCTGCTACCAGCGCTTTCCTCGACACCGATCGAGCGCAGGTTTAGGGATTCTGTCAAATCTGAATTTTTAGGCAAATCAAGTGGTCCTAATCGTTCATATAGTTATGTTACTACGGTGTCCAGTTTTATACTATAAATTATTCTGCTTAGCACTATGTTGTGTTTATTTTAGAAAATCATGTTCTCGGTAACTTTTTTTCAGGAATTTACAAGCTCTCTATTGTTATTAGGTGATACCCGTCGGTGTCTCAACTGCTCAATCTATCCTCCGAATGCGAAATGCTGAAATTTTCTGCAGAAAGCTAACGCGTCTTGAATGTTGCTATTTGAAAATATAGCTTTAGATGTGAAATATGGCAATGTATACAATTTGAGAACCAACTCAGTGAACAGATCAAGGTTTACTGTACCACCAGATTGCAGTGATTGAGCCTCTTCTCGCCCAATCGCAGTCATCGTTTCTTGTTCTCTTGTTGTGCTCATCGGTAATGCCTCGAGGAATTCTGACAGTTGAGTTGATTTCAATGGGTTTACCGAAATGTGTCATGTTACGTATTTTACGGTTTAGGGCCTGGATTATTTCACTATCGTTCTGTTTAAAGCGACGTGGTTTTTGTCAGCTCCGAAATCAGTCACACAGCAATTTTTCCTAATAACTGCGCACATACAGTGTGGATGGGATAACTTGTTTACCATCCTTCACCAAGAGCTGGAAACTTCAGCTCCGGATTGCGTAACATCTAATTGAGTGATCCAATTGCGTCTACGATCATCCAGTTTCCCTAAGATGCATTGTAACAGATGACCGCAGATTCCGTTTTCCATCGCCATTGAATGTATTGACTGTATTCGCCTACTCTCTGTGATAGAGATCTGTTTGTTCTGCATAATATGGCTATCGTCGAAATAACAGATGAGAATTTATACCATATGTAGGGATTGGATGGCTCGTTGTTATCACGGTTCTCTAGATAACGTCCCATTTTCGCAGTATCAAACAAGGCTGTGCGGCGGAGCATGCTCGACCGAAGGATGCCCTTACCCGGTGTGGCCCTTGAAAACTAGCCTGAGTGAAATTCTTTTCACTGGTGCTTCGCAGATGGGGTTCGTCAAGACACGTCGCTTGCCTTGCACGTCCATGAATCTCTCCAAGTAATCTCGTTCAGAGAACATACACTCATGGCATGGTGGAACACAGTCTTACCACGATCTCGTTTGTACACGGTTAGAACAAGACCTCAAACATTGCAACATATAAACTCTTTCCGGTGAACAGATCGTGGTTAGCTACTTACTAGTCACTTCCTTATTCTGATATCCAGCAATTGCATTTCTCCCTTACACTGGAACCGGAGAGCTAGGTAGTCCATAATGAGGTATGGTTGAAACAGTAGTGAGTTGATTTTAATCGGAATAAAATAAAAATATCAACTAAAAGTGTTCTTGATCAAATAGCATAGTGAAGCATTATCGTGGAGTTGTTTTTCAAAATATCCAACAAATACATTTGCTAATGTTGAGTTCAGATATGCACCGCGTTAACATTACCTCATGTACTTGTTTTTGGGCGTGATATCTACCGACGGATTATAGTGAATTGTTTATCAATGGCTACAGATAATAAAACTCAACACAAACAAAACAAGTGGCAGCTCTTTGTGGATTCGGATAAAACCAAGAGTTTTATTCCATAAATTTCAGCTGCTTTCTTTTTGTTATTCCACTCGTGAAACCTTGACTTTATCCGGTCTGTAAAAATTTATCGGTATATATTTGAAATGTGGGGAGGATTTGATTTGAGTATATAGTGAGTTTCATCGTTAACCGTGCAAATGAAGGACAAACTAGAAATCTAGGAAGGACCGGCTTTGACCTGGTTGGGTCTGTTCAACAGTGAGAATCCATCGATCAATCTGAGGAGCGAACCAGATAACTCACCTGTGGAACGTATGACCAATAGACAACTGGTCAAATCGTTAATTCTTCTTTTTTCCCCCATACAACCCATTTTTGCAAGCTGGTTGTGAGAATCGCATCTTGCTCATCGCAACACTGACATTCAGGGTTATGGCTCGGTTGGAAACATTCCGAACCTGACTCCTTGTTACATTTGACAGATGTGTACTGCTAATGAAGCTCCACGGGGTCAAAACAGCTTTGTATCGCTTCTTGGTTTATCAGTTCATATATTTCACTAGCTGTGTGCAGAACAAACTTTACCAAATAATTCTTTAATTTTCCTCTACTTCAATATGTTTTAACAGGCGGTTATTTCAAGTTGTCAAACTACTCAGCACTAACATAAACTACTTCAGGATCTAACATCGTGGTTTACCATCCACCAACGTTTCCCTCAGTTATTTTCTAGTCTTTTATCTTCTTTATTCCTATGGAATTTTTCCAACGCACTTTGATCACCTGGTACACAAGATTTTCTTCAAGTTGCTTTGTTCATCTCCGTTATTCTTCAGATGTTTCTATTTTATCAGAACAAAAAGAAGACCCATGTTGCCACAAGCAAGAGGTATATGCACGTTGTCTGAATGCTAGGGAAAACGTGTCCTTTTACAGTTGCAGCGGTAGGATTAAATAAAACCAAAGTTTCACGGTAGATTAGAAAATGATGTGTGAAATGAGTTAAAAAGGGCCAAATAGATGAATTCTAACTACCTTCTCTCCCCTCGCCGTGATGGTTCATGAATCATGGCGAATGTAACTGCTGTGATCCCACCCTATTTCTGATATTGAAGAATCTATTAAACTTTCTGACTACATGTTATCGAACAATGTTTACCAGTCTGGTTTGCCTTTTATGGTAACAAAATGCATTCGCAATCTCGCGATCTCCAATGTTTACATAATCCTCCTTTGCCTCTGTGCAGTATACAAGTTCTTTCACTCATACTTCATATGCATCGACTCTGATTTCAGTCACATTCAGTCGATCGCTTTTCATTAAGGTATATTTCATTCTTACTCTTGTCTTGTGTTATACTACAACAACGATGTGTTATAATCCTTTGACCTCCACATTCTGACTGCCCCAAGTTGTGAACTTGGTCGAAAGTCATTTTTCTATTGTGAACTATTATTTATAGAAACACATCATACACAAAATATATACTAACCATTTTGTCTACGCACACCTCACTTTTAGACTAAGTCGCACCCTTGCTGTTTCGACCAACTAATTTGATCTTTAATTAACACTGTTAAAACGTGGGTCAGTCATTCAATCGTTACTTTGTTATTCTGTTTATGTAAGGTTACCAGTTCCGAAAAGGACTCATGTAGCAACAAAGTGAATAAGAAGTTCAGGTATATTTTGCGATGCGTTTCTCAACCACCACTTCTGGATTTGTGATCGTCTTAGTTTTATCTTTCTTTAATATTTTTATTTGACATCCTTCTATTAAATTTGTAATAATGCAATTTTCAGGAAGGGGAAGCAACAAATTGNGTAAAATCGGGCGGTGGCGGCGGGTTTGGAACAGACATCCTCAGCGGGGAGGGGAGAGAAAATTTGTTGACATTTACCACTTGACCACCATCACCTTTCGTCATTGTGGGTTAGATCACTGCTCGTATTAAACAGTTGGTTATGTGCTCTGATTCTCGCCAATTAGCAGTTCGTATGAAGACTGAACATTTTAGTAGCATCAGTGGGATTCGAACCTATGCATGGAAGCCGCCTGCGCGTAGTACGCGCACGCACTACCAGATGAGCTACGGGTTCAAACCAATAGAACTGATGTTTTCTGATTCGTAACAATTAACCTTGTCATACAACGTCATTTGGTGGACTCCGGTAAATTCTGAGGAAAACCTGTCGGGACAGTCAGATTACATGCTAACTGGTGGATGCCATATCTGCCATATCTGTAAGTTGGATGGGTAGTTCGAATGTAAAAATGATCAGTCCTATCAGCGTGGCCTCGTAGCTCAGCTGGTCGAGCGTGCGCGTACAAAGCGCAGGCGGCGTTCGTGCGTGGATCCGAATCCCACTGAGGCTGCTGAAATTTTACTATCACCATACAAACTTCAAATCTGCCAAACAACGATTGGAACAATTGTCAGTCCGTCCTGTCAACATACGAATCACCAAAGCTACTCAACGACATGTACGGTATTGAGATTAGCTTGACTCCATCACGAACACAGTTCAGCCACTTGTAATGTACTCGATCTGTCTGAAGTTTTATTGTAACTGCCTCGGAGCGTTTGCTTGCCATTTCATTTGTTTAACTGAAGTACTACTTCTCTTTCGCACTCGTCATCAAATCTCCTTCTCGTTGTTAATCATTCAAGGCACACGAAATACTGCCCCATTCTGTCTTCTACTGTGATACATATAAGTCGATACCTTTTTCCTTAAGGACGGGAATGTGAGAATAAAGTTATTGCATATTGGAACCCATACCTTCTCTTTGTTCTGCTCAACTGGATTAGTAAAACCCGTGTTTCATATTTACTCTTTTTAAAATTGTTTGTGATATTGATCAAATAAAGCCATTTATCTACAAAATACAGATGCCTCTTCTTCAACCGCGGTATTCAATCATCATATGGGTTATGGTAACCATTTTTCTCTTGCTTTATGCTCACAATTCAGTTACATTCGTAGCTGAAGTCGAGAGGGCGAAAGATATCCCAGATCCTCGTAACCTTCGAAGTGTAAGGAATGATAGCATCGCAGTTTTACGTTGACAAACATCACTTAACTCAACCAAATGTGATCTAATTCTCTGCTAAACTGAATTAATAATATCTTTATGAGTTGCCTGAAAATCATTCTAAACTTTCTAAAGTAGCAGTCAACCGCTTACAATCATCATCATCTAAACAATTATATAGTGTGGTTACCCTTGGTGAACCCTTCTGTTTCCAGGTCGCTCAGCATTTGATTACTCGAAAAAGCATGTGAGTTTCCAGGAAGAAACTCAACCGTTTTGCCAAAGGAAAAACTTCTCAATATACCGTCTCACTCAAAACACCATTTCCAATCTAATGACGTAACAACGTATGTATCTTCTCTGGGTGCTTTTATTTCATCTGCTAACAATATATCAATTCGCGCAGAGTCTATGCAACAGAGTGTTACAGTCTACCGATTACACTAACACAATTGCAAGTAACTCACTAAACAGATTGTCTGTCATTCTCCCTCAACTTCAGAACAACACAGACTAAGTATACACACCAACGCAGTCGGAAGTCAGAAACGAAATTTTAGAAGCAAGAACATTAGCCGCATTACACTTTTACTTTTTTCTAACTGACCCAGATATTCGGAGGGTTGAGAACCGGTCTTACGTACATCGGCCTCAAAACAATTGTATTATATTATACAGTATACACCGTTGTCAACTTTATTCGATAAAGCGATGAAATCGAACCGAATCGAGCAGTCTCTCTTTGCCTTGTCCCAGTATGCACGCTCCGATTGTTCTTTCTCCACATATACACACATGAAGTTTCAATCGCTAGACTGTAATTTTCCCGTCATCCGGATTTGGACTTGCATACTTGTCCAGGAATTTAATCATGCCACAGAGTCCGGTTCGTAATTACATGTTCGGTTCTGAATCACTCCGGGACCGAACCACGCAGCCAAGTAAAAAAGCAAACTATTGGCTACAACGCCACCACCACCACCACCACCATGGAAAAGCAAACCACGCAACCAGTGAAAAGATAGCCGTGGACACTCCCTCGAGGTTCAACCTTCCTAGACTGATCATTCTTCTCACTGCCGCGGATCAGGTTTGCGCGGTACAGATGCACGTTCTCACATATTTATTTAGCCACCTTTGATTTTGACGTTTATTTCTAAACATTGTTCATGTGTGCGTGTGTAGACTGGTAAAAAGATATCTCTTACAAAAAGATATTTCCAATTTAACATGAAGTATCCATATATTTTTCTTCCAGGGCCTCCTGGAGAACCTGGCAAACCTGGAGCACCAGGAATTCAAGGAATCCAAGGTGAGGTAACGAATGATATGCACCATTACACCAAAATTTTTCTATCAAGAATATTGAAACATCCAATGAGTTCTTTCTTTTGATTGCATTCTGAGCTGTATTTCAAGTGTGTAGTAGTTTTTAATCTCCACTCGCAAACCCGTTGAAATGCAAGTCTCCCTCAACTCTTCCCGCCATTAGAAAATTGTATTCTAGTTTTTGTTTGTCTAACTTACTACCTTGCTTTATCTCTGAATCTTTGGAAAAGCTCCCAAAATATTAGTTCAAATCTGTTCCCTAGGTCACAAACCAGAAAGCATATCGATCCATCAAATTACATGCATGAGTAGACTTCCACAAACCTGAGAATAGAGGTTCTGACAATCTGTAAGCACAGCAGACAAAACTTCTAAGTCAGCTGTCCAGTGGCAAATTTGGAAACCACTCTGCATTCTGCCTGCGATATAAACGGTCAGGTTCCCGTTTGCCCGGTACTCACACTGTCTCCAACATACGCCAAGACTGATTCGGCTGCACAATTAATCCTAACGTTTCACTTTAACTCGTTTTTATCAATAAACATCAAATTTGCTTCTACAATATTGCAGAATTCAGCAGAATAATCGAAGTGTTGCTATGATTCGTCTAATTGTTCTGTTCTGCGAAGAATACTCTAGCATCAAGGTCTTCTGAAACATCTTGTTATAGAGTCACTGATCTACTGCTCCGGAGAGGTGGAATAATTATCTTTGGTGGAACTGTTCATTTTTTGAATGCAGTCAATAGTGAATCGTAATTAAGGGAACATGGCATGGATTCCAAAAATTCGCAAATTACAATTTCAGGCATGAGTAAAAATTGCTTATCAACAGCTGAGCATCCTATTGGGACTACAGTGAATCCCGTAACGGTTACGACCAAACAGAATCACCATTTCGAACTAGCGATATGGTATCAAGCTCCAGTCCGATGACTTCATCTCTCTCAATGGTTTTGGAACCCGGTCGCTCTCAATTATTCCTTTCGATAAAACCTATCCCGTTTCACCCTCTTTCTATTTGTTATGGAAACACTTGTGTGTGTGTTTGTAGAGCACAGACCGGTAATCAAGAAGAAACAAGTCTCATTTGCCTTGCTGTTGTGCTAGACGGAATAGATATCCCCCCTGATGCCTGCATGCCATGTCGTTCAAGCATCGGTGTACGTCCAACCTTCCGTTCGGTCGATGCACACGTGTCTATCTTTGTCGTTTTTCCTGGTGTTTGTATGTGTGTCCCCGTTACTATGTGTGTGAACATGTGTCCAAAAAATTGGCTACTTAACGAGATTCAGATGATTAAATCAACTCTATTCGTCGTTCCCCAAATATCCCATTTACCTACCTCTGTTCCCTCATTCATTGTCCCATGCCACACAGGCAAACTTGCAATACCGGTTGGTTGTTCGGAGGCTAATTGGTTTACATACTCGTTTGGGCGCTTCCTTTCACCTCAGGAGTCTTTCATTTCTGTCTGATGTGAACACCCCGGTAAATGTGACCAAGGTGTTCACGGCTGTGATCACACCGGAAACTGAAAACGCAATAAGATATAAGGAGGCCCTGTTAGATGGTGGTCAACGAGCGCGGAAGAGGATCATACAACTTAGTGCAAAACCATTTGTTTTCATTCAAGCCGTTCTTATCCTGGACTTATTTGAGTACTTGAGATGACTGTACTGAGGACGACAGTAAAAGTGAGAATCGTTGCTATTATTAGTGTTGTTTTGTTGTCATTGTGGTGGTGGTGATATGGGAAGCACTTGCCCATAGTGCATGTGACTAATATAGCGTAAATGTTTCGCCCCAATGATCAAATCACTAGTCAATATTTTATTATTCCCGAAAGGCCGGTTATCGTTGATATGGGCAAGGCCAGTAAGCAACACTGAGCCAATACAACTCTTTAATGAATTAACCCTCGGAGAGGTTCCGAATAATGGCCTCGTCAAAGGTGTACTAGAAATGGTCTCGGAGTGAATATTTGATGATCTCGCACTGTTTGTTTAAACTAGCCTATAAAAAATAAAAAGGACCAAGTTCGAAGTCCATTTATGCCCGTTGGCCGAGCTTGTCAATTGGTTTGCAAATTTTTCATAAGCAGTCCAGGTGACAACTTCAAAGCTCGTAGAATGGTGGCGTTCTGCCTATACCTGTGCCCTTCTTCAATGACTGGTGTCCCTAGATCCTCTTGTTTTCAACCTAATTCACCATTGAACAACAACACAACAGGGGAGACGGGGAGCGGGTGTTTTTCCGTCCGAATTGTCGCTAATTTCAGATTCGCTCTCAAGCCACGACGTGACCCTCTTTCATAGTACCATTTGATCTTTAAATTGCTTTGATGTGTAGACATGGTCCAGTTTAATGTGTCTGTTCACAGGTTTGGTCGAAGAGTGAACAGCTTGGAGAAATTAAATAGAAAGAGCAGATCCCATCGTTCGAGGATGCATCACCAAGCATTCGTGTGGACTGAATTAATGATGTATATAAATGATGTAACTCCGCGTTTGTTGAAGACTCCAAACATGCTGTTGAAGCAGCGAAGAATAAAAATACCCATTGCTGGTTATCTATGACAAACATCTAATTGTTTATTTTAAAACGTTACACTTCATGTTTTCGTGTATTTTCGGAACCGGCCTGCTGAGAGGTGATTTTACTTTCGGAAGTGTTTTCAATGATAGGCCCCATGAGTAACGTCACATGGTACTCGTCAACAAATTCTAGAAGCGTTGGTTTTATCCATCTATAAATAAATTGTGAAGTTTAGCATACAGTGGGTTAGCGAGCCATGGGGCTTTGCTTCAGTGAAATAAACGGTTCAGTAACATATCACAATTAGTAGTATTTTCTCTTTTCTGATTGCTCCGTAGGTCCCACCTAGTGTAAACGGGTTTGATCACATCAAAAAATGGTTTACTTTATATACGAAACGATGTCCATCAGACAAAGTTGTATTGTTGACGGAAAAACAGGCGGATACTGAGAGGTACTAATCACATTTGTGAGCATTATGTTTGGATTGGTCAAAAGATTGTGATCGGTGGTTTCTCACAACTGACGAAAATGAACAAGACCTTCCACAGTAAATTCCTGTGTTCAAAATTGTAACTACGGAAAATACGCATCTACCGTCGGACCGTTCCATTAATTATTCTGCGTGCTTGTGGGAATTAGGATGATCTGATCAAAATGAAACGTTTTGTACTATGCACGTTGATTTATCGATACCCTCGCCGTTGTTCGTCATATGTAACCCTCCTCGTCCCGGCACTGTCTTGTGTATATATATAACACGGGTGACCCCCACCCCTATTTCACCCCCTGGTTATTGCGAATCAATACCGAGCTCTGTATTATAATTCGCTAGACTGTATGAGCAATTCAGACCGCATCTGGTGTGTACAGATTCGTGAGTTTCTTCCCCACTAGAAACATAAATTTTCAGTTTAATCGCGCGCAGCTGCTCAACTGAAATACAGCGGAAAATGGATTTCACACTCCAGTCTGAGGTTTACTATCGCATTTACTATTATGCATTCATTACTGTTTTATGGAACTGGCTTACATAGATTTTAAGCCTAAAAGCCACACACGTTTGGAACTAAAAATCCTTCATCGCATAGCACCGATTTGTATTTTAACTCAATACAGTTTGATTTGAATGAGTATCGCTTGTCTTTGAAATAATCAGCCCATTTTTTCTTTGCCATGGTTACCATGCCTATCAATCATTTGCCAAGCCGTTTCAGTCCGACAAAATCGTGGTCTCAGTAACAGACCGATGCTTACGCGTGCTTTGGGTACGAATAGTTTGCCACCAACCACTCCTACCCCATCCATCCCGCATAGATGTGGTTCACCAATGTGGGGTCCGAGACCACAAAAGGGTGTGCCACTGTAGGCGTCCTAGGTACACGGAAGGCTCTGCGCTTTGTGCAACGTATACGGTATGGTGCCATAGAAAACAAAAGATACTTTACGCTAACCGGATCACATCAGGTTCACGTGAGTGTAGAATATGAAAGCAGAATGCATTAAAACCCCTTTCACGCTCACCTGTACTTTCCTGCAACTTCAAGAACGTTTGCATATCGAATCTGGAGGTCTACTTTACTTCATTCTTTTCTTGAAACCAATACTTGGTGCTCGTTTGCCGAATTCAATTTCAATCTGGCAAATCCATTCTGTCATCTGGGAAAACGTAACAGAGGGATTCGAAATGCTCTTATAGACCACACTCTCTTCCGCCTCGTGGGGTTTAAATAATAAAAGCCAACACCCGGTGGTCGAATGCAACCAACTACGATATGAAAAAGATCACCCAGACATACTTAAAATATGTCTGTGTCATATAATGAAGATACCAGACCCGAATTCTTGGTTAGGCGCCGGAAACTCTTCCATTTTTTTAGCTTTTCACCTCTGGCGGCCTCCATACATTTACAGATAGGGTGAAAATCAAAAACATTTTGCGTGCCAATCAACAATATCAATGTTCAGCTGTAGTGAGCACATTCAAATAGCATGAGCTGCATGTACGAAGGCACGAAGCCATTGACTAAGCCACCACGAAATCCAGCTGATATTTCGACATTTGGCGATGGTGATGTACGAGTAGATCTGTCTTATTTCCTCAAATGATTACCTTCCGCGAGTTGGCATTCATAAAACTCACCCGAAAACGGTTATCGCCGAAACAATGAATACGAGTTGAGGCTAATAACGCAAAAAGAAATTACTTTACTTCAGTGAAAGCAAAAATAACATATTCCCGTCAAGTAAGATTTTGTTTCAAGATGACACAGAGGTGCTTAACGGTTAAAACTTCATCATGCAAAAATGTTTCTGAAGTAGCATAAGCAATCCAGTTTTCTGGAGCAATCTTCTATTGGGAAAGCAACACACACAGGCATTTAGTAGAGTTCATAGACAGACTGAAATTTGCCAAACAATTGGTGATTTCTGATATGCAAACCTTGCATTTTAGAAAGACTAGCGCTGCCCATAGAAAACATCATCAGCTTGCGACATAATCAAGATATTTTGAAAAAGCAACCCATTGATATAAATTTAAGATAAATAGAAAAGGTGACATGGTAATGCCTTGTAGAAGATCAACAGAGAAGGTTAAATTTTAGGAGGCTGCCATGTCAACCGTGAATTGTCTACTATTTTAAAAATGGATAATTGAGAGGAGTATTATCTGCCTCTGGGAGCAAAGACAAAACTCTGTCTCTTCTAATACAATCAAAGGTCTCAATGTAATCAAAGGAACAGCTTCCTTCTTGTGTGGATAAACTACGACATAGCACTGAGGTAACGACATCAAGTGAGAACCAGGGGCAAACTGGTTGGGGTTATGGTAGGTATATACGCATACGTATGTACAATATTCGATACATTGTGTTGAGAAGGCTTTTCAAACGCTCTCAGGTCAGATAAACGACAAACTAAGGGGGCAGAATATCCATTTATTAGGATGATACTGGAAGCTTCCCAAAGATTGGGAATCTTCCTACCAGTTAAACCGGGACTAAGCAGATACAAAAACCATTGGAGCCAGTTCCACCGCACAGCGCCTCAAACTTATCGATCCGAAACCCGACGAAATTGTGTCGAATGGTGATGGGAGATCGAAACTCACAAGCCCGTCCACGCACACACCCGTGAATCAGTTGTGTGTTAGTGGTAGAGGAAGGTGGCCGCCTTATGTTAACTTCCCTTGCTCGTGAAAAACGGGTCACAACTGTCAGTCATCGCAGTGTGGACTTAAGAGACGGCAACAAAGCGCGAGTGGCTTGGCTCAGCACGTCAGGTTTGAGGTTTTAGGAAAGGCGCGAAGTATTCAAACGTTTCAGTCCACCAAAGAGAAAACCAGAAGCATGAAATGTAAAACGATACAAGCAGCATTTTCTTCAACCCGGATCAATAGAGAAGAGAACAAATGGACCCATAGCTATCTACTCACAAATTAGCTCATCAACTCTCGCAAAGTTATTCAGCGCGTGTTGTCTTGTCGTTCCTTCCATCCATACAAAATTCTACTCAGCAGTGTGTTTTCGCCTTTATACATCAAGTGATAGATAAAAACGTACACCATGATCAAATTAAATGTGTGGACTTGATCGCAGACCATCTCCGTTATTAGCTTTGTCCGCCAAATGATCATACACGGCCATCACTGGGGATACAGGCTACATGTGTGACGCAGTTCGCTTGCTTATTGGGAAATGGACTGTGCTTTTTTGTGAGAGAAAGGTCACCGGGTATGCTGAACGAGTTATCACACCATTCGGGTACATTTTCCGGGATAGAAAATCAATTTTTCTAAACCGAACTTCAGATCTGCAATCGAGCCCAATTCATTCAATTCATGGAATAAGAAAGACATAAGCACACCGAATTCCGCGATCCCGCCGTGTGCAGGCGTTCGTGAAAATTAACAGAAAAGAAACAGCGATGCACTAATGACCGAAAAAGAGAACATGTACAAATAGAGCAGTGAATTAAACATGTCCCTTGGCTTCACATTCTGTTCTCAATAGTAGCCGATAAAATCGCAAATAAAAATGAAAATTTATCCGTAAATGGTTCGGCTTCTTCAAATTGAATTTTCTCAAAGAACAGTGTGATTCGTTGTTATCTTGGCAAGAATTTACGAATCACCTCACCAAAATGGGGAAAAGTGAGACCAAGAGCAAGCAAAACAATTACCCAATTGATCATAAATTAGTGATTCGAAATTAAATAAGAAAATGGGTTTCGTAGAGGAGAACTAATACAGGATTTCTTTGTAACAACACACGATATACCAACTGTCTACTTCGAAACCATTGCACCAATTTGGTGCGAGAAGATGAGTTGAAGTACCGAGCAATATTGATGCGGAGGTTTATATCCAATTCCAAGCTATTGTTGAAACACATAAATTCCTCCAGAAAAGTCAATCCTGGTGTCCTAGCGCCACGATTGTCAGGATGTGTCTCAGTCACAAGAAAAGAGACATCTGAAATGTTAAAAGGTCAGCACGTTCAAGCGTTCATTGCATACTTGGGTAGGACTGTTATTAGAGGACATACCACATCCAACGCTAACCACAAACAATTTACCCCCAGAATCCACAGCATCGAAACTGGGGGTCATGTGTTTACACCCCATCAGGGCCACCTAAATTTCCCTGTTTCTTTGTCCGTCGTGGCGGCCATTTGATTGCTGTTCCCCTCAAACATTGACTGTACAATCACAAAATGAATAAATCAGAGAATAAAAAATAAAGCATAAATTAATGGGAACCTTTGTAGAAAAATCATATTATCATAAATGTTCTCCTGGTGGAAAGATTGTATTTATAATGCGAATAACTAAAGATAATGAGGATGAGATTTCCAAAAATATGAATATCATTCGGAAGAACTGATCTTCTGATAGACACTCAATGCGTAAATACTTTTCGACTAAAATCTCATTTCTTGACTGAAGATTCATGACGAAATCAGAAAATGGATCACTCGAATCGAGTCTTCATTATTTTGATTACCACACCCGCCAAATGGACAATATCTCTTTTACAATAACAAAACAGAATTGTAAATATCAAACATTCTCAACAGTCTATAATATTTACGGCAAATAAAACAGTTATTCCCACCTAGGGGGGCAGTGAACGTCAAAAGGCAATAAACAGGTTGTATCTGGAAGCCAAGAGTGTCTAACTTTTCGCTTTCAATGGGTTCAGCAAAGACCTTGAAAAATGAATCTAGGTTTATGTAGATGAACGGCTGCTCTGGCAAACCTGTTGTTTTTGATTTACAATTAGGTCGATCTATCCAAGTGCCCTTCAGAAATGGTGATGTTTCTCTCATTTGTGTCTGTGTTGCATTTTCCGTGGTTCGCACCGCTATATCCGAAATTACTGGTCGACGAGAGAACAATCAAATTCGGTTGCATCTCCGGTCATCAGATTGACCGCGAGAGGGAACTGTGGATATTGGGCAGCGGGCAAACACATGAAAATCCTCTTACAGTGAAATTTATTCACAGCGTAAGCCTTCATTATCCACCCATTGCATATATAAATTTTCAAATTGTCGTTTGGTAGATTTGAATTTTGTATGGTGATAGTGAAAATTCCAGCAGCCTCAGTGGGATTCGGATCCACGCACGAACGCCGCCTGCGCTTTGTACGCGCACGCTCGACCAGCTGAGCTACGAGGCCACGCTGATAGGACTGATCATTTTTACATTCGAACTACCCATCCAACTTACAGATATGGCAGATATGGCATCCACCAGTTAGCATGTAAGCTGACTGTCCCGACAGGTTTTCCTCAGAATTCACCGGAGTTCACCGAATGACGTTGTATGGCAAGGTTAATTGTTCGAATTGTTGTTTGGCAGCTTTCTGTGCAAGAAAGCACTTCGTTTCAGTCATTTGGCTATCATGGCCTGGTATGAGTTGTACACTGAAGCTTTTTACTACACTTTAAGGTAAGGCGTGAAAGGTGTACTTATTCACTTACCCATTAACCGCGGAAATGTAAATCAAGGCAAACAGGCTCAATTTCATTGTAACTAATGAAGTCATTCATTCAAATGCATTGTTATTCTGTTTTCAACATCATCATTTTTGTAGGATTACCGGGTCCACCGGGAGAACCGGGACGTATTGGATTGCGGGGCCCAAAAGGTAAGAAAAGCATTGTAATAGATCAGTACCTCAACAAAACCGATAACTGGATACTTGGAAGACACTGCGTTCAATTTGCGTCACTCACTGTAATTTGCCATTTTGGAACGTTTTGTAGAATTTTCGTTCTCGTGACAGTCAAACGGATGGATGTTTGTTGGATAGAAGTATAATATCTGCATGTCTATTCAGTTTTTCAATAAGATTATAAGGCATTTTGTCTGTGATATGCTATACTTTGATCGCGTTCATACTGAAATAATTGCAGCTGGAATCATAAGGACGTGCACAGTGATGATTTGTTGCAAGAGCTGGATTGAGTTCATGCAGACGCTGCATTATTCGGAATTAATATGGTTCTTTGCTCGGGCAGTGGTTGCTCAACTAAGTAGCTCATGACGAAGAGCTCCGACTACTAACCCGAGTGTTTACGAGTCCAGTCCCAAGGGGTCTAAACATAGTATGTACTGCCAAAAATTTCCAGCAAAGTCGAAACGACTATCTAATGCCTTGTACTGAAGGTTGTACAATATTTTCCATGGCAAACCAAGTGCTTTTTCACATAGGGATAAAAACAAACTCAGAAGCAGGTCAATCGACAGCTGAACAGGTTGAATGCAGACAGCAAGAAAAATGCTCGTGAAAAATTTAATGGACTAACTGAAACGCAACATTCTAAATAAGTTTAACATAATTATTCGTACATCCTAGTAGGACACAGCCGTTTTACCTTCCTTGAGTGAAGTACATTCCAAACAATTGGAGCTAGTTGATTGCCGAATTCGATGTCCCAGTGATACTTTACTGGTTTGTACGGTGGACAAATCTATTGTACCTCGTGGCACGTACTTTGAACCAAGAAGAACAAACCAACATGTGTGCAATATTGACTTTCATCTGGATCCTAGAATCAGGCGTTAGTGTGATCCGAACCAATAAAGTAGTGTGGAGAGGGATTCCTAAAATAAGATAAACCATTCATGGTTATATCTGAGTTGTGAAATGAATGGTGGGCAGCTATAAACGGAGTAGGTTTATGCATGTACTTTTTGTTTTAAATGAATGATTGACTGAGTTATGATTCGCGCCACAGATTTACCACATTGCCTTAACTTCGAATGGAATCACATTTTTAATTCACCATCTAATTTTAGTAGGAGACGGTTCTTTTATCTACCGATGAAATAAGTTTGAGCATGAAGGTTCATCTATCTAACTGATAGGTCTCGAATTGACTGAAAACAGCGAAGCAATCAAGTGATCAGTTATTCAGCGAATCAGTCGGTCGGTCGGTCACATTCGGATTATTTTACACGCTGAGCGAATGGTCGCATATCCCGGTTGAGATGCCAAATCATGGCATGGAATAGAAAGCGAAGGTATCAATGAAACAGGTGATTCACATAATCCATTCTCTTACGTACTCGGTTTGCCATTAGAAGGGCAAACTAATATGAGGTGTCATTTAGGCAAACTGTAGAACGGGTGGGAAAAAGCCTGAACTGGGAATGAGCACGGGGATGTGACAATGCATAGAGACCAAGGTCTTCATTATATTTGATGTTGCAGAGGAATGTTAGAGGATTTAACTCGAACGCCCGAGGAATTTTGTCGTAAAATAAGTATAAGAAAAGTCAACTCAGGGGCTGAGAATTAATGTAAAGCTATTCAAACCCCAGCAGGTCTCATCAAACGAACATGTGGATCCTAGGCTTGCTTTCTGATAGTGTGTCAGGGCTTGATTCTAATTTGAGTGGCTGGATGAGCCCATCTGTTGAAATCAGACTAGATTAATAGAGATATTTTTAAAACAATTTCAGGTAGCCACTTTATTCCTTTCAGTGTAGTACATTGAAATATTCGCGGGAATACGTTGGAGACGGATAAAAGCCTGATGGACCTAAATTTGCCATATATATATAGTCGACCTCTTAGGTGGCAGAAAATAAAGGGAAATCGCAATCTATGTGGAAGAATGCTATCGGTTGCAAGTTTAAAAATTACAGCAAGCCTTTCAAGTATCAAAGCTTAAGAGGAAAATAAACGATCCATAATGTCAACGTTTCAAACAACAATCTTAAATAGGAAAACCTCAGTTCATCAGATAATTCTGAGGTATTTTATAGAAGCAGCTTTGAGAAGAAAGGGAAATCAACACATTAAGATTAACCCTGAGGGATCAGTACTGAGACAGACATAAATTTATGTTTAGACATTGTTCATGTTGGTGGAAACTATAAGGATTAATAAACGGAAACGCAGTTACTACGTCGTCAATCGATGAATTTGGAACGAGTGAGAAGACTTTTTATGTGCAAGAATGGAGACTACATTACGTTTTGAAACCTCAGAGTTACCTTTGCAATGGGAGAAAATTTTACCGTCGCAATAAGTGATTTGCGTTATGCGTGAGAACTAATGGATGAGAATATTCAGCACACCAAACCTCGGACCGTAATCGGAGAAACGTTTTGGTGTATATGTGACAGTTAAGCAACTCAAAGGCATTGGTGTTATCTACAAAAGTTAAATGAACGGCTCCAGAAACTATAGCTAATGAAGTACTGTAGAGTGAACAGTACGGTCGAGAGAGACAGAATACCAGTAATAGAAAACGAGGACACTGAAACCATTCAGCAATGTGTGGTGTCTAATCGATCGGTCCCCACTTTGAATAAACATCTTATTTGAAACGTTAGATCCCGTAGTGAATTTGAACAGATAAGTCAGAAGGCATACACTACGAGAGGAATTCCTTTGGCATACTCTAATCGGTCGAGTACGTATAACACCGAACAAGATAGACGCATGAAGTGCATTAGGAAATCTGGTTTGGTTTAGTGGTATATGTGCGTACGCACGCATGTGGTTGTGTACTATGTGAGGTGCACGTGAATGGTTACAACTAAGGAAAGGCTAAGGCTAAAGGTCATGAAGTTTTGGACACAACGTAAGTTTGTTGTGCGCGATCGATCATGCCTCGAGTATCCTTAGTCAGTGTTTGTCACGATGACGTTGAATGAATTTTATTTGGGTGAAACTTTAGCAATCGTGCATATGTTCAGAAAAATACCACCTTAAGCAACTCTGTGAGATTTATTCTACGCCGTTTGGTGTCTGCCTTGAATAAGACTATAGATTATGAACCACGTTTATGAACTCTGTAGTTATAAAAGTGGTATAGAACCTCAGGAAACTCACACGGTGAGAAAGGGGGCAGAAAGGAAGATAATATTGGTTTTGACGCAAGAACAACATTCAGTTGACGACTTAGTTCTTCCATATCTATGAGAGACAGCACTTGTGTATGCCAAAGGGTTCTTTCATTGTTGATCGCGTCTCCCGAAGCAATTTTATTTCACGCTATAGTTTTAATACACATCTGATCTAAGTTTATAATCTCTTTCTCAGATGAAACTGATAGTTGTTTTGCACTGATCCTCCTGCTATGGTGGAAAAATCGTTTTATTAGAAATAATCATGATCTATTCGCAGTATTTTATAAATTTTCAGTTTTACATAATTTTGAATCACCCCATTGAAATGGCATACGTCAAAACCTGCGTGCCATTTTTGTTATTGAGATTTCGTCACATGCAACGGTATGGTTTTAGAACCAATAAAGTGCATAGGACAGGTGTCACGTCTTTGATGTAACTCTTCAGCATCGATGTGGCATTTTTTGTCCAGGTGCAGACTTGAACCATGACCTTTCATACCCCCGGAATATACAGCTTACCGTTTACACCTTGAGATCATAACCGCATGAATCTAATTTGATAATATCATATACCATTGACGCATATTCATCGATATCTGATATCAGGATGGAGAAAGAGGCCAAATAAAGGACTGCCATCCGGAAAAAAAGAAAGGGAAATTTACGCGTTGGTGGCGAGATTAGAACAGACAACCTCCACGGCGATAAGTTGGTGACATTAACCGCTTGACTGTCAAAACATTTGATTACAATTCAACCTGGGTTTTGAGGCCAAGATATGATTCTTATTAATAACGTTTTCGTAAACCAAAATGTTCGAAACTATCTTGCTGCGTTCGTTTTAGTCTGATAAGGCAATTGAGCAATACAGGCTAAGAAGAAAGAATTGGTTTAGAAGAAAAGCGGCATCGAATGTTTTTTTCAAAAATAGAGGAACAAGATACTTCGTTCGTTGAACTTGCAGAATAATAATTCTCAGCGGTGCAACCCGTTAAGGTTAATGATGAAGGGCATATGTCCATTATATATTAGTTTTTCCCGTTGTTCAGTTTGTTGTGCTCAACCACCGTCGTTTCGATGCCCGTCATTCATGCAGAGTAGACAGGTAGGAAATAGTTTTACAATGAGATACACAACTTCACTTTCTTGATTATGTTTTCTTCTTTGAACAGTGTCCTGCCATGACATCTAATTCATTATTACTAAGGGTTCATTACATAGGTGTCAAAAACGTAAGTGGACTGCAGATGTTATTCCCTCTCCCAACTGTTGCGCTTCTTTGGACATACAGCTTCATTTTATCAAAGTTTTCTTTTCAGTAAAAAAAATTGACTAGTTCTGAAGGAGCACGGGTGGCAATTGACAAATAGGTATCTCCTGGAGCATAAGTAAGACCCAACAGTGAAAACGAAATTGTGCGTAGAAGATAATCCGAGGAGAATGATAACCTTTTGTGCATCTGCACTGTTCATTTTTTTGAACAAAAGATTATTTTTTATCCTGAAAAGACGAATAAGCATGTATCTTTTTCAATTTATTCACTTAGGTGATCCTGGGACACCCGGACCGCCCGGTATCCGAGGCCTTATCGGTTTGCAAGGACCAAAAGGTAGGTGAATCATGCATTATTATCCCTTAGTTTATTTGACGTGAACGGCTGAAAATTAAACCGGTATTCCCAACCGACATAATTTTCCCTCATTCCTCTCATCTCTCTTAAACACTAAGCGCAACAAAACGCTAGATAAGTTGGTAATAATCCATTGGAGTTCCGCATTCCTTTCATCTAATACCGTTATTTAGGTTTACAGGAACCTGCTCCATAGCTGGAAGAGAATAAAGTGTTGAGCGAGCTGCTTACTTAAATTTTACATCACCCCTGGCTTCCTCAACTAAACAATATGTTCATTGTATTCAGGGTTGATGGAGAAACGCAAAATAATCGTTATTTTCACCTGGAGGGTTAATAGGTTTCATAATAATCATCTGAACATTTAAGTCCATCGAATTTGCCTTTCTTAATCTAAACTAATGAACATTGAATGCGGATGGTTGTACAAATGCTGTCTTTGCTGTTAACAAAGTTTAAACTGATTCCATCACATATCCTGCAGTAACTGAAATGAACTTGTAAGATCATATATGGAATCCCGCTTGGGATCTACTCCATAGAGAATTCTTTTTGGTCTCAAGCTAAAGGGGAGCATATGAAAATTTACTCAAGAGCATTTCATGATAGCTCTTTGTATAATCATTTGCATCTTCTGTTGTCTTCAAGGACCTCCTGGGGATCCTGGTCCGCCCGGAAAAGATGGTGAGTCCCTCGGTAAAGTGTTTCTTGAACACTAATTTGTAGTGGTCGTCCAAATTTTAACCTTCTTACTCCATACTTGTACGCAAGATAATGTTTTCTGATAGGCATAAAATGAAACGTTACTTATTTTCTTGTCCAATGTGCAGAGCGCCAAATTCTCGTGTGAGCGATATTTTCTTGTTTTGACCAATCGG